>CAUYSK010017032.1:0-209357 GCA_963575035.1 Avahi laniger | reverse complement strand
CTGATATTTATCATTTCCTTCCTTCTGATAATTTGGGGCTCAGGTTTTCCTTCTTTTTCTAGTTCCTCGAGGTATAGTATTAGGCTGTTTATTTGAGATTTTTCTTTTTTCTTAATGTAGGCATTTATTACTATAAATTTTCCTCCTAGAACTGCTTTTGCTGCCTCCCATAAGTTTGGATACTACAATTCTCTTTGGGGAAGACTCATCTTTTATCCTTCCTTTTTTGGTAGACACGTTTTTTCCCCCAACTACTTATAGTGTAGCCTCACATATAACAACTTTTTATAACTCACTTAAATCAGTTAACTGTTTTTTTAAACTCATGTTGTTTTAAAGCTGCCTGTCAGACAAATTCAAACTACTTTAAGATTTTCCTCCAACTTTGGCCTGTGCCAACTGCATGGGCCTTGTGCACGTACACCAATATTGTCTTCACCTCCCTGCCACAGTTAACGTGAGAATGATCCACCATCAAATCAATTCTTTAGGAGTCTATGGTGAAACAATTTAAATCTGTATTGGATTTCTGTTTAAATGTCAACCTAGACAGGTAAAGTGATGATAGTAATGTCATGAAATCTGTTTGAATTTTTATTGAGAAAGTAATCGGATTGATTTTTCAAAACTTGATTCATTTCTCAGCAACTGTTTCTGTAAAAGGCCAGATGGAAACGGAACCTGAAAAATAGCACTGGACTCTGTTCAGCCTTTTAGCCATGACTGAAGCCACCCTGTAAACACTAGTCTTATCAGCTCCACCCTTCTTTCTCCATACATCAGGCTCCAACTTAATCTTCAAGACTTGACTCTCATCCTGAATCCTTTGTAAAGTTTTCTCTCACTACCTCAACTGCTAGTGCTCTGGTGTCTCCTCTGATCTCCCAGTTTAATTATTCTTTCAAAATACTTATTGATCAACTATTTATTGAATGCTGTGTTTTTTATAAAGCAATAAAGAAACCAGACCAACATTCTTGCTCTCTTGGAGCATATAGTCAAACTGATGTAAGTTATGTAAGAAAAAAGAAGATACTATGAAAAAGGATAATGGGGGACCATTCTAGAATTGAGGGCCTTCTTGAGACAGTGATACTTAATTTATGTCCTGATTGACAAGGAGGATGAAGTGGGGGAAGAGGAGGAGCAATGGGTTCCAGTTATAGGGAACAGTGTTGTTCCCAACCGCCTAGAACTGGTAAGAGCTCGGAGCATTTCAGGAATAGAGAAAAGCCCAGTGTATCTGAAGTGGGGAGAGTGAGGGAGAGAGCACAGGGGCATGAAGTTGAGGGAAGAGCTGGGCTAGATTATGCAGCGCTAAATAAGCTGTGTTAAGAATGGTGAGCTTTATCCTGAAAGCAATGGGAGGCCTTCAGCCAAGTTAAAACAGGGCTGTAACAAAATATATTCGGATTTTCATAAAAAAATCTCTTTGACTCTTATGAGGAGAATAGATTGCAGGAGGCAAGGGAAGTGGAAGAAAGGCTAGTTAGGAGATTTCTGCATTATTCAGGGTAAGTGATGATGGTGGCTGGGACTAGGGAGGTGACAATGGAGATGAAGACATGTGGGTACACTTGAGATGTAACTGATTATCTGTATCACTCCTTTGGCATTTATGGCATATTGCTCTGAAACATAAAATTGTTCCTATTCCACATTCCCTATTCCACCTTCTCTCCCTGAAGACAGGGTTGTGACTATATCTTTTATCTCCTATGGTGACTTGAACACACTAGACATTCGATGAAGATTTGTGAGTTGATTAAAAAATGTAATAGAAGAGCAGATTTTATATTTCTATTATTACAGCTGCCTGATTCCTTTTCAGACATAAGCTTGATTCCTTTTAGGATGCTATAGTCTTTATTTTCTCATGGCCCCATTTCCATCCTCACTTGTACTTCCTTCCCCTGGCAGCACTTAAAACATATGGCTTAGAAGACAGAAAAATCAAGTTAAACATAGCAGCAGCTGAAGACGTTAATAAGTTTCCATTAGTCTGTCCCTCTGTACATTGTAAAAATATATTTATTTAAACTCTCTAAGAATAAAAAAATTCTTTCATTTTTAGGAATTCTCCTAGAAAGCTCCAAGGAAAACACCGCATCAAAAGTAGAGCACAGACCATTATTCACACCTTCCATCTTTTCTGTAGCAATTGAGGGTGTGAATTACACCACAGAAGTTGTTCCGGCAAGAACACCTGCTGGGACATCATTATCTAGAATGGGCAACATCTATTTGGTACAAATCGAGAAGCACCCAAATATCCTCCTCTCCAGGAGTCCTCCTCCTCAGCCTGCCAGGCCCAGGGAGTGCCCCAGCCAACTCTTCTTTGGGCAAGGGCCCGAGCCTGTCGTTAGAAGGCTCCCTTGTATCCCCAGGTTTGCTGCAGGCAGGGTGACCTTGTAAAACTGTGTCTACAGCTATGCTCCAATTTTTTCATCTCCACAAAAAGAGGACTATGCCAGATGAAATCCAAGATCCTTTTAAATGCTCACCTGTTATGACTGTATTTTATGAATATCTTACCATGTATTAATCTAGCGAATTTCTGAGGGGATTTCTGAGGGGAAGCCCTAGAGCAGGGGCCCTGTGCTGCATGGGTCATGGCTGCCCACTCCCTCACCGCTGTGCATCGGCGCCATCGGCCCTGCGAGCTCTCAAGGGGACACACTCCTGCTTTGCCTAATAACTCAGGTGACGCTTAGCATCAGGTAAGGTCTTTATTCCTGACTATAGAGATATTCAGGTATAAAAAAGCCTCACAAAGGGACAGTGATTTCTACATACAGGCATATGCTGGCAAAAAAAAAATGGACTAATTCTTATATTCCAAGGCCCCAAACTGAAATAAATGAATAAATAAAACCCAGAAGGGCAACTGGACTCTGCTATACTTACAGCAGGCTGAGCTCCAGGTAGGCATGGCCTTTCTGATTCTTCTCATAATCCCTGGCACCCGAGCACAGCCTGGTATGCCATAAGCACACTGTCAGTGTTTATTGAATGAATGAAAGACACATTCCAGCACCGGCAGGGTGGGAGTTCCTTAATGGGCACACACCTCCTTGAGTGGGTAAGGAACAGTCCCAGCTAGGCTTTAAATGTAACACCTTCTTAAGGTGGCTTGGTGAGGGGTGGAGAGTAAGGGTGCAGAGGGAGGGAATGTCACCCTCGGTTCCCGCAAGGCTGTCCCCAGCCCTTACTTGACCCTAGGAATAATGCTTAACACAGGGTAGCACACCAATTGAAGTTTGAGGGAAATGCACCCTTTTCAGTGGGAGTTGTCAAAAACAAGACTCTAATGCAGAAGAAAATGGAATCTGCTGTTTTTCTTCTTGTGAGTGTCTGGCTGTCTAGAAAATCCCAAAGCCTTGACTTTGAGCATTAGCTCTGCCCAGGTGCAGCCTGGTCTTTCATCCCATTAAAATCCACCAAGGGGACTTGTAATGTGCCGCAGAAATAATAGAGATGTAAGGTGGAATTTACACATCTGGAGGGCTTTTAATGAATGGGGAAAAGGGAATGGTTACCTGGCAATCCTGAATAAGTGAGAATTAATCCATTTTTATTTGATGTCAGGAGGGTAGTCTAAGTCTTCCACTCTGTTGGGATAGAATGAAAGCTGGTGATGCTCTAGTGTAGTTTGGGGGTTTTATTTAATTTTAATTTCACCCTCATCTCTGTGCTTGGCAAGTATCCTGCTGGCACACAATTTTAATGGGTTGAATCCACGATAGGCCTCTATTTGGAGCACTTATGAATCCTTGCAAAATGTTGGTGAGGCATGTCAGCTGAGTCCTGTTTTCTGATTCAAAGCTTGTGAGGATCAAGGACTTCCGTGTTCCGTTACTCTTCTGGTGCTGGCCAGAATGAAGGCAGTCAGGCTAGTGACTTTGTTTATGGCTCCGTTTAATCGTACCTTGTCTACAAGGCTGTAGCAGTCTAATGCATCCTGACTAATCTGAAGGTAATTTATACCAAGGTGTTAATACAGTCGTACTTGTTTTAATTCAATAACAATCAGTTTTCATTAAATTGCATTGCATTTTTTTGTTACAATGAGTTTTGTTAGCAAAAATATACAATGGAGAGAAATGGTAGCTCCATTCGATTTATAAGGAAGAAACACTAGTTACAGGCAGAGCTATCATCTCTGTGTTGAATACATTAATTTTTATTGAGAAATGATATTGTTAATATCTTTACTTATGTTAAAGTACCTTAATTAAATTAAGTTTTTAAAGGCAGCATTAGTGACTGCAGCTAATTCTAGGGAGTTGTCATATTTTGTAGAGAGTTTTCATACTTCGTGGTATAGTGCGAAGTGTACTAACAGAAACCTTGCGTTGCTGTTCCTTAACCATTTGGAGTCTCACCGTAAAATGAGAGAGTTATTTTTGATAAGCACAAAATTCCCACCCAGGTTTAAATTCTATGACTTCATGATTATGTTTAAACTGGGATTAGGGGATAATTGCATCTTGGAATTAACAGAATTAAGTACATGTATGTGTGCTCTAATACAGTCTTATTTGTTCAAATGTTCTTTTTTGATATATTTTTTTATTTCATTGGTGTTTTCTATTTACTAGAGGCAGCCTGGAGGTCCTTAACCCCTGATTTGATTCTCTTTTTCTAAATCAAAACACTGCATGGTTTTGGCTTTTTTGAGTCTAACAACTACCTGACCAGTACTGCCTCTTTCACCACACCCCCTGCCTCCTTCCAAAGCTTGAGAATCAGACCTGCATATAGGGAACAAGATACGTAAGAGAACAGCGCTTTCCAAAAGGGACCTGAATACAGTTTTCCTGGCTAGAGACTTTTCCCATCAGAATAATGAAGCATTTAACATAGTTTTTCTAATTCCTCTATTGTTATCATGGTTTAAAAACAATAATGCTTGTTTCCAGATGTCTCGTTTGACAGTACCCAGGAACACATGGGAATATTTTGTAGTGGCTGACAGAGTGGGTTGGAGAAAAATAAAAAACAGATGGACTCAGATTAACCCTATCTGTTCCTGGTCTAGGCTTCTCTATGGATCCTAGTCATGGCATTTTTCTCTCCCAATTTCATATCACTAAGCCAATCACAAACTTGGCAATGAATCAGAAAATATCCATTGAGTACTAGGGTCCAAGAACCCTTTGTGTAAAGTCATGTTACATTATATACTGCCAGGAGTTGGGCAGTATTGGGTATTAATTGATCTCTAAATGGCAAGAAGGAGATTTGGCCAGAAACCTAAATAATAGACTCTTTGACCAGCCATTCCTGCTGTTCAATAAGTATAGGGAGAATTAGTTCCCAAAGATCCTCTGTGTAAATTCACATTACTTCCTATTAGCCAGAAGTTGAACTCTAAATATCTATATGGTCTTCTTTTGTGGTGAACTATGGTAGGCCATTTAAGAGCCCCACCCTACCCCCCTTTTTGGTACAAGATCTAAAGATAGATCAAGTAGATTTCATGGACTGTTTCTCTGTGTCCGTATCCTGATCTCAACCTTCTGGATCCTTTTACTCTGATTATGAGAAGCGAATATAAACAGTTTCCTTCCACAGAGGGATGGGCCTCAGGCATCATTTCCTTGGATATCACTGGTCCAGCAACATTTCTGAGGAGAGGAGGCCTCTACTTCCAATTAGGAGATGGTTGCAAGTGTATCTTCCGTCACCAGCCTCACAGGCATGTCTTAGGTTGTGTTCCCTTTACACAGAGTCTAAGAAGGGAATGTTATCAAGTGATTTATTGACGGAGTGCTCTCAGAAGAGGAGTGAGAGAAGCAGGGTAGGGTGGGGAAGAAAGCTAAGCAAGGAAGTTGTCTAGCCTGGAAATTAGCTTAAGCCGGTTCCATGGGGAAGTCCTGGGACACAAAGTGCATTGCAGAGTTGTTCTCAACTTGAGGCCGAAGCGCCAGTATGGTCTTTTGTACCCCAAGGTCAGTCAGTCATTGGCCATTGGCTGGCCACTGGGTTATCTCTCAGTCCTGTTTGGTCAAGGGCAATTCCCTGGAGAGGGGGGCACCTGTGTGCCCTTTGCTGCCAATAGTCACAGGAGCGAGGGCATAAGTGCACCAGCCTAGTCAAGGCGATCTTGGCAGGGTACCAAAAGCACCCACTATGGGTGGGAGGAGAGAGAAGCAAGTAATCCCAAAGTTACTACAATGAAAGGTGGAATGATGGTTTAATTTCTTCACTCCTTTTACCCAAAGCTCTACTCTTTACAATGAAATGCTCTTGACATATGTCAGAGCTTCTCCTTCTTGAGAGCAGAGCTTCAGGGAAAGGGAATTTTGAGCTATCCCCAGGGATTAGAGAGTGTGTTCAGCATTTGGATGCAAAATCTTCTGCATAGGATCTCTCTGGCAATATAGAATAACAATATGCTTTGATAGTTGTCAAGTTAATTTTTAACATGGGAAACAGTGATGTGTTTGGGACTTTGTCTACTTACATTTAGTTGCATCGCTTTTGTCTGTTTGTAAATCTTGGAAGATTGCTTCCATTCTTCTTAGCTTGAATCCAATAACAACTTCCTAAAAAGAGGCACTAGGCTTGAGTGCTTATTGTGTTACTTCAGGGTCTCCATTCCATAGATTCTCAATGTATTATCTTAGTAATAGTTGGAAAATCATAGAATCTTAAAGCTTAAATATTAATTTATAAAGTTTCTTAATTTAAAAAATAAGATTCTAAAGCCCAAAAGTTAAATGACCTGTTCAGATCATAGAAATAATTTATCCCAGAAGGATAAGAAATTGAGCAGGAAGCTAGATTTGTGCTATTGGTTTTAATTTGTAATGCTGCTACTCAGTGAGTTTTTGTTACCATGATATTCTTTTCTGATCAGTGATGACTTGGAAGTAATCACTTTTTGATAGTATTATTCACAGGTCTCTTAGGGAGAGGAGAGTTTTCAATACTGTCCTTATAATAAGGAAATATCCCATCTCCTCCTGCCTTCTTTCTTCTACTCCTGAAGGAATTATAATGCAATTGTTTGGACTTAAGAAAAATGATTATTCCTTGTTTGCTGTGGATGGGGGTCATTGTGTGTTAAGTGGTCATGTGCCACCATGTTTTAATTTCTCTTGATTCACTTTCCCTTCATGAATGAATATTAAGTACATTTTGGCTTTGAGCAGGCTATGCATCTTTCTCCTTTCCTGTGTACTAAATATTAATACTTGCACTTGATTTTATATCATGTGGCTGACCAGAGGGTCCTGAGGACCCAAGACCGAGGTTCTGGCATAAAGGAGACAGAAGTTTTGCTTAGAGTTCAAGTTTAAGTTGCATACTCCAACCTCAGCTTTAGACTTTACTTTGGAGGATTTTTGTGAAAAATAAATATATCATGTACATATGTAAGCATTTAGCATTGATATTACCTATCACCATTATGAGTCTAAGAGTTGTACTCTCCTCTCAGGGACTGGCCTATGATTTTATATATAATCATATGCTTTTGAGGGGTGTTCTGGATTAAAGTATAAAAAGGGCATCATGAAATTCACCACTATCAGTTCTGTGGCATTGCAGGCTTCACAGTTGAGCAGGTGTCATTCTTTTTCTAGATCTCTCAAAACAATTTACTCCTCAGGCAGACCTGGGTTTAAGCAACTGCTTGGCAAGTATATTTGACTTCAGAAGTTCACACATTTCCTGAGTCTACCCCTTTATGGTAATGGCTGGTTCTCTTTCTCCATCATTTGTGAGACAAGAAGTGTTGCAAGTTGCGTAAGTCCATTTTGATTAAATCTGTTTGTGTAGCAATGCCTGATCCATTAAGGAGTAACCCGAATACTTCTACCAGTCTGTGCTTTAAGGACTCCAAAATACCATTTTCAGTTTGACTGCACAAATAGTCACTACTGAAACTTCTGTTTAAATCTTGGGAGAAAGAGGGAACTCTAACCAATTTCTTTATATAGACCAATGGCTGTTAAATTAAACACAGCACACAAAGGCTGTTAAATTAATCCACAGAATGTTTACTGAATGGAAATCTATTATAATTTTGAAAACTTTGAGTCATTGAATCACAAATTAATATATTCAAGTCATTGAAAATGTCTCGAGCAAAGGATTTTACCCCAGAGCAATATAAACAAATCTCAAATAATTGGTGACATTGTTGCTAAATGTCATTTTTTCCAGAATAATAAGTGTTTTTAAATAGCTCCTCAAAAAAATCCCCAAAGCCTAAATCTACAAAAACAATAATACTAAGACTTTAAAAATGGGATTTAGTGGTCACTACCTAAAAAATTCATACCGAAACATACTTCCTTTTATTGTTTAGAATGTTATTATTTGAAGACCCTTGTTTAGGAAACTTTTTAAGAGGCCACCAAAGACGTTAGATGCCAGGTTTTGAAATCAGACAAATCTGGGTTCAAATTTGGTGAAAGGAAAGATTTTTTTGCTTTCTTCTCAGTTTTCTGGATTAAATGAAACAGCCTTCAGGCTCTCAATACTTGTAACTAATACTACATTACTATCAGATATTCATCTTTACATGTAATTAATCAGTGACAGTTTATAGATCCTGTGACTGTAATATTAGTGGATCCTGTGCCTGTTCTTGGCCTTTTTACTTTCAGATCCAGCCTTCACTCTTCCCTGTTCTGGAGGGGGACTGACCATAACCCACAGGGGTACGGACACTCGAAGGCCGTCTTTTCCAGGCTCCTATATCTTCTGTGTTTGGCCAATGGGAGGCATTGGCAAGATATAGGAGGGTACTTATTTATACTTTCACAATGTTGGTGGAAAAAATTTCTTTTCAGAGAGACAGAGAAAGATGAGAAGAAAATAAAATAAAAACTAATTGTATTTTTAAGTAATATTAGCTCGCTTGTTTACTTAATGTGTATCTCCCTGCTAGTCTGTAGCCATCCCGAGAATAAGGATCATTTCTGTGCTGCTAACTATTTACCCAGTGCCTAGCACAATGTTTGGCATATGGTAGAGGCTCAATAAATATTCTTTATAAAATGATTTGATAATGAATAACTATTTACTTGAGGTCATTTAATTATTTCCCTATAGTGCTGGGATTAAAAATCCAAGTCTGTCCAACTTCAACATAATGGACTCTTAATTAAATTATACTGACAACCTTAAGTTTTATAGGGCTTATGTTACCAAGTAAGAAATCAATGTCATATTCAACAAGACAGTAAGATATTTTTGCTACTAAACTAAAATAGCAAATTCATTGTCATGAGTGTGGCTACAATATATGATCGTTCATGTGGATTGGCCCACAGGCCAACCTATAGAGACTATGGTACCTGCATCAATGATGCATTAAAAACACTATTTATGAAGCACCTTTTTCATGCAATACCTTGTATAAACCCTTAAGAAACTATAAAGAATCTAAAACATGAAATATCCCTTCTTTCAAAGAATTTATAATATAGTTATGGAAGAATTCACCCAGAACTAAAGGCTAACAATATAATCAGGTATTTTTATCTAGCAAGACCAATTGAAACAGACTGAATAAGAACAGAGAGACTAAGTGGCTTTTCACTTCTGTTCCCAACAGTGTGGCACAAAAGATGACTCAAAAAACCCTACTCAAAGGAACAAAACAATCTGACTAAAGTATCAAAAATCATCTTTTAAAATATATTACCAAGCTGGTACAAAAGAATGGGCAGAGCCTTAAAACAAACAGAAAGCAGAAACTCTAGGAGTAAAAAAATATAAGAAAGAAAGGATCTTAAAAAAAAAAAAGAAAGAAAGAAAAAAGCTCAACACAGGCTCTTATCTTAAGGGTTTAAGCTGAATTCTGGCAATCCAGAGTTTCAACCTTGATTAATATTGAGTAGTATTACGATGAATACTCTGTAAAAGCATCTGTATACTAGGGATCTATCCTGAGCTCATGTTAACAGTTGTCCACAGAATCAGGGAAACATAAAAAAGTAGAAAAAAAGAATCTATTTCAAAGCAGTGTGCATAGTCTGATCAAAACTTTCTTTATAAAATACATATGTTAATGAGAGATATGAGAAATATGCCAAAATATTCATCTCTGCATGGGAAGGTTGTGGGTGATTTTTATTTTCGGTTTATATTATTGTAAATTTTCTTAGGTTTCTCCAATAAACTTGTATTTCTTTTATAACAAAATCTATATATTTGGTTATCAATAAATAAATGAATAAATATATACACACACACATACACACACTGAGTACTACCTAAATTTCTGCTTGGGATGTAGGAAACTAGAAAAAGCATGGGTACCACCCATACAACCAGAAAACAACAAATAAGCCAGATAAACTGCAAATTCAAAACTTTTCTTGACCCATCAGAGAACCGAGCACATGGAGACTTCAAGGGGAGATGGGACATGAACACTCATTTATTTGGGGCAGACATAGTTGGACACTGTAAGAAGAAATTAGCTAAAGTTATTAAATTAATAAAGGCAAAATGTGGGCTAGATTATAGAAAACTTTGGGGAGGATGATATAGGGGGAACCTTCATCTACTAGCAGGCAGTTCACACCAGAGCTCACCAGGTACTCTTAGAAAAGATTGATAAGAGTCCTGAGAAAGCGTCCCTCATGGCACAGGCCTGGGGCAGAAAACAGCAACCACTGCAGAAAAGGCACATAACCTCATCCAAATCCTTCTTCCCAATGGAAAAAAAAAAGCCTTAAACTATGTGTGCGTGGGAGGAAGCATAGCAAGTAGTGATATCCTCAGGGAACTACTGAAAATCCATTGCAGTTAGAGATATGTGAATAGAAACAAAACAACAAAAAAAAAAAATAAAATAAAACTTATTGCCCTAAGGGAGGGATGGGAACGAAGTCCTGGGCCTAGAACTATAGCTGGGGAGGGACAAGAGCACTGAGAAGGCCATTCTCCCAAGACACATGGACACAGTGCTGCACTGCTTGTCATACACGAGGCAAGCCAGAAAACAATGGAGTAATATCCTCAAGGTACTGAAAGAAAAAAGCTATAAGCCCCGAATTCTACACTCGGCAAAAATATCTTTTGAGAAATGAAGGGAAAAATGAAGATTTTCTCACACAAATAAAAACTGAGAGAATTCATTGCTAACAGATTTTAGTGACAAGAAAAAAACAATGTTAAAGGAAATTATCTAAATGAAAAAAATATGCTACCAGATAGGAATTTGAATCTACATAGAGTACTGAAGTTGAAATAAATAAAAGTAAAAATAATTTTTTTCACTTTTACTTTTTCTAAAAGATAATTGTCCAAGGAAAAATGGCAGTATGTGTGTAATAGTAAAATGTATGACAACAGCCCACCAAAAAGGGAGAAAGGAATTCACAGTATACGATGGTAAGGTCCTTATACTACGTGTGAAGGAGTATAATATTTGAAGGTAGAATCCTACTAATTAAAAATGTGGATCAACACAGAAATAGAGTAGGGTGGTTTGCAGGTATAGCAATATAACTTCAACAAATACTCTAATGTGTCTTTCTCCCCCTGCTCCACCCAAGTATCTGTCTAGTTCCTTTCCAAGGTTTGATTTACATTTCCTCTTGGTTTATGGCACAATGGTAGTTTTGTTTGTACAAATTTCAACTAATCATAGACTTTAAAACCAGGCAGCTTCTTCAAAGACCTAAATAATGTGAGATGTTAGGAATCAATTTTCATTTAGTAAAATAAATAAATGTGACACCCTCATAGGGAGAATTATAGCTGTTGAGAGCGCCACCCCTGGGCTTTCTGGTACTCTAGGGGTAAGGTTTCAAGAGCCGACATTCAGTGGGCTGACATATTGGTGGGGGTTTGTGAGAAGGGGGGCTTTAGGGTGGCTGGAGGTGGGGTAGGGAGTGAGAACATTTGGGGATGGACTGCAACCACTTCTGTCAAAGGTCTGAGCTCTTCTGCTACTTCCTGTGTGGCTACATACTTGGCAACCATTTAAAAATAACTAAAAATAAAGCACAATAAATAAAACAGTTTGGGGAGATGAATATGTGTTAAAATTAGAGCAGAATGTTAGGATGAATGACAATGGGAGTAAGATAAAACTGGAAGAAATGAGCATGAAGTAGAAACTTTAAAATATTCTAATAAAAATCTTAAAGACTAAAATTTTAATTATAATAGTGACATAAAATACATATTTATACTAAACAATAAGATCAAAACTGGTAACAAACTTAATTTTTAAAAAGCATAAAAATAACTGGAAGATTAAGATAAAAGTCTAAAACCAGTGAAGGCATAAGGTATAAAAGTATCAGAGAGTAAGGTTTCAAATTATATTAAGAACTGGAAGCAGAAAAAAAACGACTAAAGAAACTGATGCAACTTTTTTTTTTATTTCAGCATATTATAGGGGTACAGATGTTTAGGTTATGTATGTTGCCCCTGCCCCCCAAGTCTGAGTTTCAAATATGTCCATCCTTCAGGTGGTGCACATTGCACTCTTTGTGTGTGCATATACCCATCCACTCCTCCCTCCTCCCTCTCCCCCTCCCTCTCCCCAACATCCAATAGATGTTATTCTTATATGTGCACTTGTGTGTTGATCAGTTAATACCAATTTGATGGTGAGTACACATGGTACTTGTCTTCCTGATGCAACTATTTTTAAACAAAGAGCAAGACTAATTGAGAAAAGGAGAAGACTCAAATGTGTAACACCAGGAAATCAAAGGACATGTAATCCCAGGCACAGAGGAGATCAGACAAATCCTGGACTACTATGTAAAATTCTGTACAACTATTAGCTGTATTATGTTCCATTCTGTTGACTATTTTGCCCTTCCACATGCCATGCCTTCTGCTGGGAGCATTCAAGTTCTACTTGTCTTTCATGCTTGGGTTTAAATGCTCCTTCATCCCCATTTTAAATGCTAGGCCCCATAAAGCATCTGAGTTTGCAAACTTGGAATTATTCCTGGTATTATTCAATAATATTACAAATCCAAATCTCTTAAATATGTTAATCGTTAGCTCACAGCATGACACCTGATCTGCATATAGTCCTTCCATGGGTGCTGCTATTGGAGAGTGTTGTAGCTATTTGCACTGGCTCTGCTGTCTAACTATTGATACCTCAGTTAAGAATTCCAGTTCCACCACTTACTGTCCTGGCATCAACGTGTTTCAGATTTTATGAATGGGGATCCAATTAATATCTAATTCATTAGGTTGTTGTAGGGGTAAAGCAATACATGTAAAACACTTAGCCCAGTCCTTGGAACAGAGTGAACCTTCAATAGATAAGAGCTATTATAGTTCTGAATTATTTTAGGGCTTTAGTAGTGGCTGAAGTTTTAAGCTTTTAAGATGATACAGCATGCTCAAATGTTTCTTTTTGATCTGATTTATAAATGATATAAAATAGTTCACTATGCCTGCCTATGAGCACCACTGAGCTATCATGATGTAATCCTGGCAAACCACTTGAGTTTGCCAAAATGTATGCTAAAGAGAGCTTGGTCAGATGATTCTATTGAATTATAAGTTAGCAGAAATCCAGTAGGGATCTGAGTATTTTTCCTGGTGTTAGCAATGCTTCAGCTCAATACTAGCAGTTCTGAGTATATTTGAGTCAATTCTGCGGAGGGACCTCTCTGACCTGAGGAGAGCTGGATAGCAATCTCAGAAAGTGGAATACTTATGTGGGTGCCTTACCTGGCTTTCACCCTTTTTCATAAAATGGGGTCATTGTTGACATCCTGAAGGTTTTCTTCCACCTGGCTCAATTATTTGATGGAAAGTTCATAGCATTGGAGCAATACATTGCAAGATCTGCTCACAGAGTTAACATGCACCTTCTTCACCTTTCAGGGCTGTTACCGAACTGCAAGTTTCTTTGGCGCTTGAATCCAAACTCTGCTGTTGCATCTAAAGAGATTCCTTATAGAACCCAAGGACTCTTTAGAGGCAATGCTTGCTGTATTCCCAGAAAAGTCAGGAGACCACCTATCTGTGATTTTGCATATGGGGACCCGGATTCTTTTTCTGTTTTGCCGCTAATTAAACTTAAGTCATTTTTATTTCTGAGTAAAATGCCATATCTCAGAAAATGAGAAGTTAGATAATCCTATTAAAATCTTTACATTTATCATCTTTTACTCAGAAGGTGACCTGTTCTAGGCCCAATTAAAAGTATTTTAGAAGCACCTGATTTAGATCTTTTAATAATACTTATGTAATACTCCTTTAACATGTGATAAAACTGAATTTTAGAGAAAACAACTTTACCAAGCTCATATAAATAGTAAATGGCAGAACCAGGACACCATTCCACTTTGGTTTAACTCCAGAGCTTTTCTTAAACACCACATTCATGGCTGCTTATGCAATCTGTGTAAATTTGGATTTCAGTCATATTTTGCTACTGGAGAACTTTGCTACTCAACTTTTTAGCTTATCCCTTCCTTGTTGAGAAGATATAAATTACGGCATATACAATTAAATATGCAATACATATTACACAACCGTGCATGATTTTTGAGAACATTTCTCAGCTTTCACACCAATGCCCCATACTAGTCCTGGCAACTTTAGAATGATCCAATTACTGGTCTTGCAGAGAGGATTCGAAAAAAAAAAATTCCTGTGCCTTGTCAAAAAACACATTGGTGGAACAGGAACTGAAAAAGCTTGCCATTAAATTTTCAAATTTGTGGCGAGGCTAGAAAAAAAAATGTTGTTTTGGAATTCATAAAGTAATGGGGCAGTTGTGTTATGATATTAATGTGTCCAAGTCTGAGCCTGGATTTAAGAAGCAGAGTACATTAGATTGAAGACAACCAAGGCCAGATAGTAGTTACCAGTCGAGGCAAACGAATGAAAGCGATTTTGTTAGAAAGGCACCTGGAAATGTGAGTTTGAGGATTGGTTTGAATTCTGAGCTCAGTATAGAATAAAACTGATCAAATAAGAGCATATTAATTAAAAATTCAAACAAATCAGAATCTGAGGTGTCCTTCCATGTTGGGGTGACAGAGGGGATGTGGTTTTGTCACTGAGGTTCCAACACTGAGCAGTTATTGGAGGCCCAGAAAGACCTTGGATCCAGGCATGAGGCTTAAGGACAGAAAGCCAGGCCCAGGGGCCTGATGATCCTTCTGGCTGGAAAGACTGCTGGACACAGCGGGAACCAAAGTACTAAGAAAGCAGGAACAGGGCATGAAACTCATAACTGTGAATCTGGAAGATGAGATAAGACTCTACTACTGAGGGATAATGACTGTAATTGTAATACTATTAATAATAAAGCAGTGAAGTTTATACAAGCTTTAGTATCTACTGTGCATCATGTACCATGAACTGTGTACTTTATGTGGGTTATCTCATTGGAGATATACTGTCGCTATTCCACGTTTATCATACGAATGGGGAAACAGAGGCGTGGAGGGGATCCGTAACTTAACGATAGTTTGGTGACTATTCACCCCCCAGTGCTGGCGTAGGAGATGAAGTCCTGGCTGGCTGGCTGCAAGATAATTCAAACATTGTATATTTATTTTTATCACCTTCCTGAGGTCATTATAAAAGTTTAAAACTGTGTTGTTTCTAAATCTTCATTATCTGGAGATGAATATTTTTCTCCCTCTGTTTCTTTCTTTAAAAAAATTCCTCCTAAAATAATCCATATTCAAAACAATGACCTGTTTTGATTTCTGATTTTGTTTGGAGTGCATTTTGCTTTGTAGAGTACAATGTTCTCAAACATACTCAATTAAAGAACTAGTTACAAATGTGAAACATAGTCACATTATTTAAGTCAGTAATAAGACAGGAGAAAAATCCAATCAATATTAGCTTCCCTATTTTCAAGGATTAAATGGCTATTTTATATAACCTTTGTTACAATCACTGCCATTATATCACTGGCACTTCTTTATAACACCTTAAAAAGCTTGCCTGTTTCCAAGAATGGTAGTATAAATATATTTCTTTATTCTATTCTCATTATAACAAGAGGAGGTCAATGGTCTAAAGGGTGGTTTCCTATTATGAGAGGGATAAAAACTAAAATCAATAAATCTCCAGATCATAAATGTTGCTATGGTCTGGCAAGGTTGAGAAAATTATGAGCCTCACCTCATGATGTCTGGATATTGTAGCTTGTAAATTTCTACATACATATGTATATGGTTATGTATGTACTTGCTGCTGAGTCCTTCATGGAATTTGCTCACAAATGTGGTTGAATTTTGTTCAGCGTTGGTAGAATATACCCAGTATACAAAAATAAAGATATGACACTAATTAGGAAAATGTTCCTGAGATTATAAAGTTACATTTTTCCCCTTTGGCTTCATTATTTTGATCAGAAAACTTGAATAGGAAATCATTTGCTTCTATTGTTTAATAAATTACATATATTGAGATTAATTGGTAAAGTTTTACCTCTGTTAACAAATGTTCACATCAAGTAGTGATAATTCTAATAGTTCCACAAAAATAAGAGATCAGAAATAAATTGGCTCAGCTGAAGATATGAATTATTATGCAGTTCAGCATGGACTTTTAGGCAGGTTGTCTAGTGGTTAAGGGCAAGGACACTGAAGCCAGATTGTCCACGTTCAGTTCCTGCCTCTGCCACTTAAGAGCTGTGTGATATTGGGCAAGATTCCTAGCCTCTCTGTGCCTCATTTTCATCATCTATAAACTGGGGGCTAATAAAAGTTCCTACTCAGAGAGCTGTTGTGAGGATTAAATGTGTAAATATATATAAAGAGCTTATACATATAATGCTGTAAGACATAGTACTATAAGAGAGCTCTATATTAGGCTGTCTGATTCATACTTAAACCTTACAAGTAACTCGAAATACCAATAAAAGAATGAATGTTAAATTGTAATTTTAATTTTTCTAAAGCAGAGCATGACAACTAATCTTAGAAGTGGCTTCAGGAATGTGAGGGTGTCATTATAAATTAATAGAGAACTATGTGCTGGATATTTTTCTAGGTGTTGAGCCTGAAGCAGTAAACAAATACATACATATATAACATATCAGGTGGTAAGAGCCAGGAAGAAAAATTAAACAAATTAGAGGACAAAGCATGATATGGTGTAAATTTAGGTCAGGAAAAAAAATAACAGAAGCAGATTCACTACCTAAAACATACCAGCTTCCATTTGGCCACATATTTTTATTTTCTGTCAATTTTCTTGCTACTCCAAAAAATTACAGTGGGAAATGGCAGGACAAACCAAAAAAAGGAGAAAAAGAGAGAAAAAGGAAACTAAGACCAAGCAAGAATGAAAGAGATTTAGCTAAGTTAGAAACATTTTTAATTGTTTGTCACTAGCATTTTCTATCATAGAGTTACAGAAGAAAGAAACAGCACAACACACAGTTGTGTGGAATGAATTGGGACTGCAGTGGATGAACACTTCGCCTATTCAGAACCCAGTTATATGATAAACTCACCTATCCGGAATCTAGCTGAGAACTAGGAACTCGGTTCCCTGCCCAAAAGCTATTAAAAAGCAGCGACAGGAGCCTCAAAATCGGTATACTAAACTGCATGACAAGGCAGTCTGTCGACTTTACCTTGCAGACAACTTTGACAACATGGAGGGGTTTTTCAGCCCACGACAGGTAAGGCACAGCAATTCAGGATGGGATTTCAGAGGAGGTCGTTACAGTCTAAACTGACAGAATAATAAAGACTATTGCCAGCAAGAGTTGACCAAAAAAATAACAAAAAGCAAAACAACAGGCACTCCAACAGCACAACTCTGTAGGCACAAACACTTCCATGTCCTTTGAATATAATACTGTCTTACTCTATACTGTGTTAACTGATATTCAAATGGCTAATGCTAAATCCTAAGGGGAAAAAAAAGTTTGAGTGTGGTCAAAATTCTTCGCCTAAATAGGCAAGTAAATAAGTGCATTAAGCAGTAAGGGAACAAACTCTTTTAACTAGACAAATCATGCCGCATGAGTTCTAAGGTTTTCATGTAAATATACAAATATAAAAAAAGGACATTGGAAACATCCTCCATAATTTGGTTGGGATCTTTGCAGATGTTATTATGCATCTGCCAGATTATACCTACCGATAATAAAAAATGGGAAAGAGTGATCTGTCATAACACTCTCAAAAAAACTTACTATAATCCAAAGAATGGGAGGACATTTGATATATTGTGGGAAATATAGGGTGGTTTCTTTGGTTTGATAACTACTGAAGACAATTTTCAATATTTTCACTTCATTCTGTATCTTCCACCTTAACTTCACCTACCCTGATTTCCATCAGATCATGTTGTCATAGCTAACTGACTTGCTGTCTCAAAGGCCTGCAGGGGCTGCTCGGATGTTGCAATTCTTCTTACATCAGTTTTAGGAGGGGAGAGAAGGGAATGGGGACTAAAACAGGAGCACGGCAACCAGAAATAGCCATAATGTCCCCAGGGATTTGTCACCATCATCCACTAAATGGTTGGCCCTAGAATTTATAGGCAGCACTATATGTAAAGTGCCTACCCAAATCAAATCTCCTTATGACTAGAATACACTTTCTGTAATTATGTGAGTCCAAAAAAATGTGAGGATTCATAGGAACCTTCAACACATTCATTGTAACAGACTTTTACTGTTGCTATGCTGTTAAAGCTCTCTTCCCCTCATCCCACAAGTATATTAAGAACACTACCTCCTATATCCTCATTCACATGTCTAGTCATTTTTTCCCCAAATGCATGGAGGAAAGCTCAGAATTTATTTTTCATAAGTCTGAATTGTGATCATTAAAACATGGTGGAGGGCCATAATCAAGAAGACCAAGGCCAAGCTGGGTGCTTTACAGTGGGGCATGCCCTGCTAGAATATGCCCATTCTATGTAAGTAGCTGGCAGCGGGGAGTTATGATGGAATCCACTAGCAGAAGGTAGAAAAGTGATCCAGAAAATGAACATGCAAATTTTGGGGGTCTGGAGACAAAAAAGAGTCTAATGTATGCACAATTCAGGTACTAGTTGGAAAAGTCAGGAGTGGATCAAAATTAGGTAATAGCCAAAGAACACACAGGAGTTAGAGGTCAAAGCAATACAGCAGGTCTTTCTCTTTCAGCCAGCCAAATATCTCATCTCAATGGCTGACAAATACATTTCTGTGCTTTGATTTTTTTCCTTCCATTTGTTTCCCCCTTTTTGGTGTGAAAAATAAGTCTTCTGTGGGACAATGAAGTTGGCAAGTGAGAGAGGGCAAACATCTCATGGGGACTTTTCAGAAGATTATCCATTTTCATAAATTATTCTCAAATTGCTCTATTCATTTTAAGGAGTGAAGAGTCACTTGGGAATGTATTTGATCATCAAAATTTTTTTCTGGTGCTTTGTGTTTGGAATGAATAAAAGTTAATGGAAAATTTATTAAGGTTGACAGTCCACTGTGAGCTTCAACATACTGCAAGCTGAGCTGGCAAAATTCTCTTTAACAGGAAAGAGCAATGGGAAAATGGAGCCAACCTATCATATCACGTCTCAATGGCAGCTCTCACAGGAGAGGCTGTGTCAAAACCTGTTTGTCATTGCTCCGTGCTCTTTGATGATTTTCTTTCTTAGCTTTGGGCTCCAGGAACGTATTCAAGATCTAACTTAACTCTACTACATAACATCTGCTGTGGGGTTTCAAAACCACAAAGCAAGCACATTTAATGATTCAAAGTTCACAGCTTTATCAGCAGCAACAACTGTTCACAATCAGAGTCAACATGCCATCAGCACGCGTTATTGACGTGATGGTAAATGGTGCTGATGATTACCACATTCACAGGGTACCTTCCCCAATGATCTGTTTTCAAACACTAATTAATGAATCCTCTCTGGACCGGTGTGAAGAAATATTACAGCACTTTAGTTGGTTGGTTTTACAGGCAGGCGTGTTAAATGACTCTGCTAACTTTCTCCACTCACCACCCTTGTTATCTTTCAACTCTCTCCGTGCCCCCACCTCATGCGCTTCCTGAGGCTAGAGTATTTAATGTCCAGAAGAAAAAAGCACGTGCAATATGACATATTGGAGGCAGCGTTTCTGAAGTTGTATTCACAGTACAATGAGATGCTCTGTGCGAAGATTCGTCAAATAATGCGTCCGATATCCTCCTCGGAGATTCATCAGTAACATTACCAAATTAAAGGTTCCGAGTATTTCTACAGCAGGAATCTCCTTTAGGGAGATGTGTTTCACCTGAAGTTGGGATTTCAAGAAAAGGATAACAGGATTAAAAAATGGAGAAGTAGGAAGGGATAGGAAAGACTGAGTAGATGATGATTGTGTTTGAAATGTTAGGCAAATGCAAGGGAAATGCAAAGAGTCAAATGCAATCCACCTGTGTTCTTGAATGCTTAAAGCAATTAGTAATTCCTTGGAAAATATGAAAGCCTTGCACAGGAAGGAAATTTGAAGTCTACTTCTGGATCTGATAACTAATTAGCTGAATGGCATTGAATAAGTCATTTCATTTCTTTAGGATTCCTTTTCCTCATCTGTAAATAAGTTTTATTCTTATTTCCATAAGGTTTTTTTTTTTTCTTTTAAAAGACACTGAAAGTGTCTTGAGTATTTTGTCATGGTCTAGTACGACTTTTAGTCTTATGTGGAAGCAAGTAATGTTCTCATGGATAAACACCTTTTTAATAGTGCTAACGTCTCAACCAAAAAAAAAAAAAAAAAATAAAAGAAGAAGAAAAAGAAAAGAAAGGAAAGAAAGGAAAAAGAGCATCTTGTGAGAGCATGGTTTTGGCATTTCCCGTAGTGACTTTGTCGCGGTCCAAACCGTAGTCCTCACGTTTGCAGCTCTAGAATGTTGCTTGTGGCTGACTTACAGACGCATATTCAAATTCACAGAATTTACAGAGATGGATGTATAAATAAGGCACTATCATTATTTTACCATAAGATCTATAAGCACTGACAGCAGTGTTGTTAGTGTGTTCTTTTTTCGCAGCATCTGGGAGGAAAACCATGTCATCATTAGAACAGATCTTGGGGTCCGTGGAATCAGAGAGCACGTGGTTTAATTTATAACTCAAATGTTGTTAGCAAGGGACTCTGATTACCCTGAAAGGGTAAACTTAGTGCTGAGGCTGGCTAAGTCCCGTCCTGGAGCCAGCAGCAGTCCCTTCCCCACGAATATGCTCCTCTGTAGGTGTCCCCATCTGAGGATTCCTTGGGGAATCAATCTCTTTGAGGATCTCTGTTTTTTTCTTTATGCACGTAAATCCCTGTAATGAAGTCTCATTCTCACTCTGGTCTGTGTGACAGTGTATTTTTCTTAAAGTCTTCTAAAAAAAATCTCCAAGATTTTCCATTATTTTTTGGTTTTACAGTTTAACTCTCAGAAGGCAACTCTACCTCCCTCCTTAATAGCCAAAATCTTTGTGGGAAAAGGGCTTTATTGTTACACTAATGTATCATCCACGCAGAAGTCCACTTTTGCTATTTTCTGGAGGAAAATAATTGAAGGACTTCTATAAACCTCAAATTCTTTGTCCCGTGCTTAAATGTGACAATGTATAATATGTAAAGGGTTTTGCTTAAATCCTGGCAATTATGTTTAATGAATGTCAAACTAAAAAAGAAAACAAAATCAATAAGTAAACTTATTTGTATTCTCAAGCAGGAGTTTGAAGGTTAAAGGAATAAATTCTTTACTCAGCTCTGTTAAATTATTATCAAAGAAAACAGAAGTAAATAAGACATTTTCTGATAATCAGTTATCGTACCATTAAACATGCTCTACTGAATTATTCCAAGGAACAAATGAAATAATGCATAACAAACTTGAATGGAACTTCAGGCCGTTATCCTAAGTAAAGTAACTCAGGAAAAGAAGAGCAAATATCGCATATTCTCACTTATAAGTGGGAACTAAACCATGTGTACAAAATAGAATAATAGACAGTGAAGACTCCAAAGGTGAGAGGGTAGGAGGATGGTGAGGAATGAAAAATTACCTATTGGGTACAATGTACACTATTCGGGTGATAAGAACACTAAAAGCCCAGACTTCACCTCTATACGATATATCCCTGTAACACAACTGCGCTGTACCTGCTAAATATATTGAAATAAAAAAAATGGATGACCAATATGAGAAAAAATAAATACACAACATACTGAAGTGCCTTATAACTTGTGAAATGCTTTTTCAAGTACTGTATATCATTACTGTTTTAAATTGGTTGTAGCTTAAGATTTTGCTACTCAAAAATGTAAATATTAGGCAAGAACATGTAAACTGTAGATAGTACTGGAAAGTAGCAAATGGTAAGAAAAATCAATGTGTTAGACCAGTCCAAAGTTGAACATTCGAGACCATTATAACCCAATGTTAGTTACAGTTAGTTGAAATATAAAATCAACGCTATGACCTGAGTTGGTCTTTCTGGTAAACTCTTAACAGTAGGGTGAAAACAAGTGAACTATGCTGTCTGTGGGGGGCCTTGTTATGAGACTGTGATGAATGTGGCTGTTAAACATTTAGGCAAAAAAGATTTGCAGCTTTCAGTGCCATGGGGAGCAGCTTGCTCTGTGTCCTTACCCAGTCAAGTGATGCAAAGCAAACCTGGCTGCTGAATAATTTCATGTAATTGTACCCCGGAGAGCCGAGATATACAGGAAGGAGGTCTTTTGTGTACAAGTACCCATTTAAAAAAACTACAATGGAAAATGAATACATCTGTTGGTGGACGCTTACCTGCAATTATCTTTAGCCGAAATTTCCAAATGTTGAACATAATGAAAATTCCCTGGATAGAAAAATGTCCCTGGTTAGCTTCAGTAGCTACTCATTACTTTCTAAATGTTCTTACCAGGCAAACTGAACAAAAAGAAACCTCTTTTATGAAAATATTACCTGCAAAGCACAGGGGCAGGTTGGTTGGTCTATTTCAGGCAGTAATTCCTCCAACCGGCCTTGCGATTTTGTGTGTGGGGCTGAGGAATGGGGGGTGGGGGTGGAATTTCACTCTCTCACCTGTCTAAGCCCTTCATAGGCCTGTGCTTGATTTGGTGGAATTCCCTGTGTCAGTCTCCTAAACTGGAGTTAATTGGTGAGGGAGACAGTTTCAGGTGGACAATTAGGATTTTCTTTCTCAAGAGAGGCGTTAAACATTTTACACAACACATTACACATATATCATGCTTTACAACCCCTCATTAACCCACACAATAGACCAGGGGAGAGCTCCAAGGCATTACCTTCATGTGATAGTTGGGGAGAAACCGAACAGAAAAGAGATTGCCCTAGGCCACACTCTGTGTCAAAGGTAGAAGCATAACTAACTAGCTGTTCCACTCCTGAACTGAGGGCAAAGGCTGTAGACAACTAAATAGGTACTAAAATGCTCATGGAGAGCTAGGTTTGCAGTTCCTTCTCTCTTCCAACTCCTTCCCTGAATGCTTTGTTGGAGCCTCTCCCAGTCATGGCAGAGTCAGTCCCTCTGTGAAACTTCCCAGGAACACCTCAACTCCACTGTGGTATCTGACACCATTTCCCAAGTTGGATGCCAAGGTTCTTTGCTTATCCTAGTTTTTGTTGTTTTGTTGGTTCTACCTTTGGAGGACCGTTTTATCCTCTCTGCCCCCTTTTTTACCACATTACCTCATCATTTATTATGATTTTCCTTCTTACTCATTATGGCCAACAATCTTTGGCTTCCCTGATATTCCTCCTCGGAACTCTTCAGGGGTCTTGGAGGAATGATCTGGAGGGACAGCTCCTATGACCCTCCCTCACAGACATTCTCTTTTGCATCCACTTCTCTCACTCTCTTATCGTTACCATCTATAAAGCTGATCTTAGAGTCGGTACTTCAAATAAAGTATCACAAAAAATCAACAAGCAACCTAAATTTACAGTTAGACAATGGCTAAATTTAGTATGCCTCCACTCAGTGGAATATTGTAAGTTATTATAAAAAAGATAGTCGAGACATATGAAAAAATCATTTTGATAGAATGTTAAGTGAAAAACACAAATGCAAGATGCTATGTTTATTATGATTCAATTAATTCATATGCCTGTGGAGTAAGTCTGAAATGGAACACATGACACAAATATATAGATGATTTTGGGTGGCAAGATCATTGAAACTTCCAAATGTAAAACATTTCTATGTAGTTTTCACATTCTTTTTATAATAATCCTCTGTTTTGACCAAGTCTCTCATTTATCCCTCCTCTTCCCTTCCCAAATTATTTTTACTTTTAATAACAGGGTTTTCTCAAGCTTTTGATTGGATTACTTTCTTCTTTCAGTTCACAACTTGGGAGATCTATAAGTTCTATCTATGAACAAAAATGATGATCAGTACAGAAGATGAATTGCCACAAGGGAAATGTTATTAATTAGTTTAAACTTATGAATAGAATTTCTAATCAGTTTTCTTTTAATAATTTAAACAAAAAAAATCTTATGTTATTTTGTCAAATTTAAAAGTTGCCTGAACTAGAAAGAAAATTTGTTTCTCTTGTCTTTTTCTCCATCTAGAAACTACTTGTTCTGTAAATGAAAGAGAGCCTAGAAACAACAGAAAGGCAGACAGTACCGCCCCCTAGGCAGTAAGATGTTCTATGAGTTTCACCAGTATGTTTTATTTGTTTAATATTTTTGTATTTGGGTACCGTTCAAAGTATCTGTTTACAGATACTTACAATGCAAATGTTACAGTTTGGAGAACTATGGAAGAAATTTCCTTAGACAAAACTAGTGCCTTGCTTTCCTTCGGGAGGAAAATACAATAAAATGCTTCAGAACTAATTTTGTCCCGTTTTTCTTTTGCTGTTGTTACATACCTCACTCATAATTAGCCTTCTCTGAGCCGACAGTTTGGTTCTGGAAGTATGCACTAAGGGTGCCCCTGGGTTTGGTCCCGTTTCTGCAGAAGTCTGCAGTCGGCTCTTGTTAACAGTTCTGTGTTTGTGCCTCTCAGGCTGACGGCTAAGAGATTCAGACCTTAGAGACTTCAAGCTGTTGGACCGTCTCTAAGCTGAAGATAGGGGCAATGCAAAACTCTCTGGGTCCTCAGCTTTCCCAGAGCACTGAGAGTTTAGCGCTGGATCCAGTCTTTTTGGATTGTTAATTCTGAGAATGTAAGAGTGGCTCCTACCCCAAGTTCAGAGCTTCAGTGCCAGATCCAAACCTGCCCCGAGCTGAAAATGGAATCGTTCAATGTTGCATGCAGGTTATTAAAGATTCTGCCTGCTTTACAACGGTCTGTTAACAGCTCTAATGTCTTTAACATGTGCAGCCTATTGACTTTTAAGTAACATTTTATTGAAGTAACTGCCGCGCTTATTAGCCCGTAAGATTTACGCTTCGTTTTCAACCCCGAATCTGGGGGAGTCCTGAACCCTCCCCTAAACAGGGAAGTAGGAGCACTGTGAGATAAGAGATGCTCAGGGTGAATGGGAACATGTGCAGCGCAGTAGGCTTAGGAAGAGCGGCAGCGTGTCTCCTAGGATTTGGAGGGAGCTAAAAGGTCATGGAGAAACAATCACATCTTCATTAATGGACTGGACTGAAATTTGGAGGAAAAAAATATTTGCAGATGTGGTCAATGTGAATGGCTTAAGTTGTGGTTATACTGTTTTATAGTATTAGGTGGATAGTTAATTTCAATGAGTGCAAAATTTCACACAAACGTATAGAGAACCATTAGGACTGACACCTGAATGTAATATGCTGTTTTTACTTAGGCATTTTGGAAAAATCAAAGTTTGCCCACATATACCGTTTTGCTGCTGTTAGCTCTTAAAAACACAAACAATAATGCCACTATGTGTATAAATTATTGTGCATAAAATAAGTCAACATGCAAATTTATCTGCAAAAACATACTGAGTAGTTGGCATTCACTTGATCTCCAGGATTTTTGGATTTATCAAATAATTGTAGAGTATAAAAGAAAGCTTTTAGTGCCTAAAATTTGATTATGTATTAAATGTGTTAGGAATATGTTTGTAAACAGAATATCTGTATCGTTTTTATTTTTCTTTACTCCTGAGGAACAGTTATCTTGTATCTTATATCTTAAATATAAGTTTATTTAATAAAAGAATCTTTCCACATAACTGCATGTTAATGAGCTGAGAGTAATGAGGGAGAAAATTAAATCTTCCAACGGCTCTACCAAACAGCACAGAGTGGAAAGCAAGAAATAGTTCATAAGTGTGGGTGTAAATATGACTTTCATAAGGATCTGATGTTTTATCGCCTGTAGAAAACTTTGTGTTTCTCATTTTTCAAGTTGTGGCTCAAAAATTAGCTGACGAACCCAAGCACAAGGCATGGTTTTCTCATAACTTTTCCAGACCAGAGATAAAGCATTCTTGAACATTTATGGTAAAAACTGAAAGACAGATAAAAACTCACTGCTAACTCTGGGCCAGTACTATTTCTTCTGCTTTTGAGATATCTTCTCTTCCTTTTTGAGAAATCCCATCACCCGTGCTTGAACCGATGGAAGAGAACTGTCTGTCATAGCCACAGGGCTTAAATTACCAGCTTTTCAGGTCTGCAGAGACTTTGAGAAATGTACTAATATATTCACAACAGGAGGAAAGTGCCAACAGAAACAGATCCTGAACTGGTTCCCAAACAGGATGACAAAAAACGTCCACCCAGACCACACACAATTCAGCTGCATTGCACAGGGGCCCTGCAGCATACACTTGTTTTGTTTCACCCACCTATCAGAAGACCAGGACCTCTTCATGGGAGGACTAGATTGCTCCTGCCACTTAATGAAATTTTGCACTTAGCTCAGTGATTCAGAATCTGTGTTGGTAAAAAGTATATATTTCATCCAAGTAGTTCTGTCTCCAAAGGATGTTTCCTTTAAGCACAAATAAGAGGGGAGCATGGGGGAGAAGTACTGGCAGTGTGCAAACAAGAGAGTTGTTTTTGTTCTGAAATTGCACACTATGTATATATCGTCTATGCATACTTGCTTATACATCTCTCAATTTTTTAAATTTTAGGGGAGTGTTTTTTAATTGTATGAATATTATTTAAGATAAAGCACCAAAGCAAGACTAAGATAGCCTGTCTATTGCAAAAGCCTGGAAAGTCAATACAAATTTAATAAATTAGTTTCTAGTCTGCTGGTTTCTGGAAATAAAATATTTTAAGAGATTGTGAAATCACTGAAGCTGGCATCAACTGGGAAAATTTTTTACATTCAGATTATGTTCCCTGAAAACTCTTGATCCTACCCAGAACAAGTGAGGCAAAGTGTTTCCTAAAATGACTAAAAAAAAAAATCCCAAATCTAGCTGTCTTGCCTAAAATCTAAGTACTACAGGCATGAAAATGAAATGCTAAGTCCTTGAAAACATTTCAGGTGTCTTACTTACCTTTGGTTTAATTGTAGATATACCCCATGCGAAAGCAATTGATAAAAGGCTGCAAAAGCTTGGTGATTATAAACTCCAAACATTTTAGAAACTATATATGAGCTTTTTTCCAATCTTAGTTAATGCTTTAGTCCCAACACCTTTAAGAATATCAAGGTGACAGATCGTGAAAACATTTACTTCAGAACTACAAGCAAATCTGATACTGTTGCTGAAAGATGGCTCCTGGCATATGCACAAGTGTTGAGCAGGAGCGGTGGCCCTGGAGGTGGTGGAGGTGTGCGGCCTTCTGCACCCTGCACCAGGCAGGACCTGCGTGACTCCTCAGAATTGACACATAAACTGGCTGACAGAGAAGCAGCTGCAGAGCAAATCCTACGCAGATCACAGGAAAGAGTATTATCGAAAGGCAAATTTATTTGCTTATAAAAGTTGGATTTTTTCTTCATTTTAAGTAAAATATAGTTTCGTAAATTAATGCTCGTGCAACACGAAGGAGGCTGAAATATGACCACGCAATGATTTCACACTGAAGTTCACAACTCCTGCTTCGTCATGCAAACAGGCAATTTCACAGCTAACTTAAACATTGATTGTTAAATAGCATCACATTTTCAGACTTCCAAATAGTGTGTTTCATAAAACAAGAAGTAATTTTGTAACTCCCTGGATGGGAATCAGGGGTTAATAAAACCTAAATCATTTCAAGGACCGGAGAGATTTCTATTTAGCAATGCCAGTGTTATCTAAGAGAAGAATAGACTCTGATCCTTGTCTATTACCACTTTCTCCCTTGTTTTTGTTGGCTAACGCGTGATACAAAAATCAGGACATATTTATTTCATAATGTTGTGATCAATGTTTATTTCTGAACTTAATCTTTTTTATTTATTTTCTATGATACCGTGATAGCTTTCTGAAAAAGCCCCTTTATGTAGTAAAGGTTTAAAATACTGCACCCCAGGGATTTCAGAATACCAAAAATTTGGATATTTCCCAAAGCATGATTACTGTAGAGAGAACTGAGGCTTGATGTTGCACAAGCAAAACTAAAGAGATTGCATAGGGGGGCAGCTACTCTGTTTATTGAGAAAGTGACCAGAGTTTCTATTTTGCTGCATCAAATTAGTCTAAAAAGGTGTAGAAGCATTTGTTCTCATGTGTTAAAATGATTTTTTTCTTATCACATTATGGCAAAATTTAGTCAGTTTGTATAATATAGGCTATATCTGAAAAAGAAATGAATTATATGCAAATGAAAATGCCATTTGAAACAAAAAAGTTTTTAAAAATAAACATCACTGTAAACGGTTTTGTAGTCAAAATGTGGCAGATTATTTCTAATTTAAAATCCATGTAACGTCATAAAGAAATGTGAACTGCCGTATGTTCATAGGCTTTATTCCCATCCCTTCCTGTCACGCTAGTTAATAGAAGATTACGTAATTCTAGTAGGAGGTTGGATTTCCATCAGTTAGCTGTTATGTGTCCAATTAAGATTGCCTTAATTTAAAGAAATAGTATAGTAAGCAAATCCCATTTTAAATGGCTAACTTTATTATTAAAATTATTATTACCATCTTCTGGCAACCCCATTCTGTGAAAATTTTGTCAAAGTTGTAATAAAATAGTTTATTAAATCATGTTGTCTATGTTGCTATTCAGTTATAATTGGTGCTATTAAGAAAATATTTTTTCATCATTATGATTATCCTCTAATTTGAAGATTTTTAAAATTCATCTATATGGGTATATGTGTGCGTGTATAAAATCATGTTGCTCTCTGTAAGAAAACATTCTATCGAATTATATCTTAAAATTCAACATATCCGTTGGCTTTCACTTTAAAATAGAAGAGAATGATTTGGGATATTGGAAGAAAAAACTAATAAGAATAAATTTCTTACACAAACCACTGGAATCATGACAATTCCTTTTCAAATAAGTTTATTTGCATCGTTAATCACATTAAGGCAATTGCGTAAGTCTCTCTAGAGATCAGAGGCTTATAAAGACTAAACGGCCGTGTGAATGCAACGTGTTCTTTACTATTTCAACACCCAGTTCTTAATTTTAAAAAGAAATTGCATTTCTCCGCCCTTCTTAGTTTTTAAAATTACAGTTCTTGGTACGACTTTCAGCAGTGACCATGGCAAACACACTCACAACATAAATCCGTAGAGAGCTTTATCATTTTCAAAGCATTTTCATACACATAACCTTTAAAGTGGTACAGAGTTTCCATGACTATTTTACAGATGAGAACTCTGAGATACAGAAAGTTGAGTGATAGAGTCTAGATTTTAGAAACTGCTAAAAGTGCAATTCAAATTTTGAGATATGTAGCCCAGTCGAGTGATTTTTAAAGACCTCTAAACATGCTCAGATGTGCCAGTCCCCCAAGGCTAGGGGAATATTGGTAGCAAGCAATAGTGTATGAATTTTAACATCCTCCTTCCAAGTATCTAATTCCAACTGCATATTTGAATGTGTATGAAGAGATGAATCACACAAACCACATCTATTAATAAAAGCTCATTTAAAGATGGAGCATGTGGACCTTGGGAGTGAGAGGGGTGTGTTTGGACTTACCAGATCCAAGTCAAAGTGGTATAAATATTCTGGAGGTCCTACGTTCTGAGTTTTAGCCCACTCAGCATGGCTCTGGTCAGGTTTAAATGCTAGCGGTACCGCTATTAGCTTTGCATCTGGAGCAAGTTGTTCATCTCTCTCAGCCCTGCTTTTCCCATCTCTAAATGGGGATGATACCTCTCATAGGGATTTTTGTGAGGATTAAATAAGCCGAGTAAAGCAGTTGAACAATGAATGTATTAGTTTTCTAGGGCTGTCAAAATATATTATCTCAAACTGCGTGACTTAACGTAAGTTTATTCTCTCACAGTTCTCAGGGCAGAAATCTGAAATGAAGGTATCTGTGGGGCTTCACTGCCCTCAAAGGCTCTCAGGGATAATCCTTCCTTGCCTCTTCCTGCTTCCGGTAGCTCCGGGTGTTGCTTGGTTTGTGGCCGCAACACTCCAGTGTCTGCCTCTGTCTTCAGATGTTTGCCTGCTCTTCTCCACCTCCAATCTCCCTCTGCCTTCCACTTACAAGGACATTTGTCGTTGAATTTAGGACCCACACGGACAATCCAGGATCATCTCATCTTGAGATCCTTAACTTTTTACATCTACAAAAACTCTTTTCCCCCTAAATAAAGTCACATTCACAGGTTCTGGGGATTAAGATGTGAACATAACTTTTGGGGGTCATCATATAACTTACTACACATAGTGCCTGGAAACAAACCCCTGTGCCCTCTACCTGTTATCCTTGATTCAGACCATAAAATGTGGTCAATTCTGCAGTGATTAGCCCAGTAGTTCCCAATCCTGACTGCACATTAGAATCACCTGGGGCATCTTTTGAACTCCAATACCCACCTGGGCTGCATTACAGACCAATTAAATCAGAAACTGAGGGCAGAACACAAATCTGTATTTGTTAGAGGTCCCCAGGTGATTCCAATCCAATGCACACTCAAGGTTAGGAACTGCTGCGCAAGGGCCAATTGGGGACCGGTCCATAGAGGCCCTGGGTTTTCTGGATTAAACCAGAATCCTTGGGTTTTATCTGTTTAATAAGCTGAGTATTCTGGGATATAGAAACACAAATTTATTGTTTTGTCAACTCACCTTTGCAAATCATGGTTCTCGACTCCTGCATGCCATTTCTGCCTTGCTTTGTGCCAGCTCTTATTTCTCTAATTTAATAGAAGGGTTTAAGGCAGGGCTTGATGGGAAATTTAGGAGCCAAATCAAGCTCCCAATCTCAGTGATGTTGATTCAAGAGGACTCTGTCTAGCGGGGCTGCCGCAGGTGATAGTAGGGACCCTGTATTGCTAGAAGAATTCTTTTCTAAAGTTCTCGAGCACATCTTGCTAATGAAAACATCATATTGTTTTTTTTTTTTGCAAGAGGCTTAGGGTGTTAACTAGAGTAGGTGATGTTTGCAAGTTGGTTGTCCAAAATGTTGTCAAATTATTCTTTATTTTATTTCAACACTATTTTACTCACTGAAATTCTCTTGGATTATAGGTTCCCTTTCACAGCAAAACTCCAGAAGAAACTTGGGAAGAAAACTTGGCATTGTGCCACCTGACTCAGGAAGCCAGCATACATTACAATCAAACACCACCACCATCCAAAGTTGAAACACGAGGGGTGCCTGCTGATATGCACACTATATTCAAAGCACTTCTCTTTTTTACCTGGCTTGGCTTTTCAGCCATCAAATGCCTGTCTTTAAGAGGTCCCATTAGTGATCCTTTCTGTCCTGATAGCCTCACCTTTGTCCTCTGAAAACGTGATCCCAGAAACCAGCCTGAGACCTTCTCTTGTAGTAAAGAATTCATAGTTGATAAAGCAGACTAGGATGCTTATCCGAGAGTTACTTGCTTTCAAAACATAGCCTTAGATCAAAACAATAAAGCTCCAAATTATAGCACACAGGCATTAACCTGAGTTTGAGGCCTATTTTGAGATAACAGAATGATGGGTCTAATTAATGCCTTGAAGTCACACATCATAGCTGTCTACCTGCTCTTGCTACACGTTAGCCTAGACCCAGGGCAGGCATTTTTAGAACATCAGTAGAATGCCCTGGTTATTAGCTATTCACATACACCCTGTCATCTACAGCCTAACAATCTCAGAGTAAACTGGAATTAAGAACACTGAAGTCTGCTTGGGAAAGGAACGTGGATCCTGGGAAACTTGAATCTTTTGGCTAGGAAAAAGAGGTGGGAGTGTATGATCTCTCTAGAAATTCCGCCTTGGGGGAGACGGACTTCTCCCAAGTAGCATTGAACAGTCAGTAGGTAAAAACGTACAGAATAATTCAGTTAATACTTAGATAGTGAAGCTGTATTTTGAAAACAAAAACAAGAGAATGAATATCAGAAGTCAGGATCCAGAGAGGCAGCATAATGAAAGGGCAGAAGAGAACTTCTAAGTGGAGCAATGTTTTATTTCTTAATCAGTAGATAGTTACAGGCGAGTTTATTTCATTATTGTTCTTTACACAGCAAATGTTTTATATATTCTTCCCTGGATATGCTATATTCTACAATTTTTAAAAAAGGGATAGCAGTGTTAAATTGAACTATGAAGTATAAAAAAGACTTTTTCTTCCATTTATTTCATATCTTATTTTGACAGTGTGCTTGATTCGTACATTTATAAATCTCTTGTTAAACAACAGTTCCATCAACATGTAATATCTTTAAATTGAAAAGCTTTTGTAACATAAGGGAAGTTCTCTTCAGGGGTGAGGACAGAGCAGAGCAAACAATGGCTCTATTCATTAAAAATACTTTCTTCATTATCATCACCATTCCTGAAACACAGAAATCCTGAGAGATGAGTGGCAGTTCTCTTGACAGAAAAGAAATCATCAGAGAGAGGGGTGAATGGGCAGAAAAATGCCATTTCACTAGTCTTCCTGTCTAATTTTCCAAGCGCTTTCCCTGGGAAGTTTTCCATTATTTGACTTTTTCTTTTTTTCACAGAATTTACATCCCGTTCCCCGATATTGCTGGTTATTGCCCAATTATGTCTGAAAAAGGCATTTGTGAAGTTGATGGAAGATTTTTGGCAGAAAAGGGGTGTGTGGATCCAAAATGCTGGACAAAGCTCCTGGGTCCGACTCATGTCCCAGTTCTTGTCCTGGAGAAATCACTTGAAGACACGCCTCTGCCAGGACTGGCTACATTTGTAAATGATTTCTTCCCATTGTGTGTGGGAGTCTTCAGGGCTTTCTAATATTGAAAAAGGTAACAACAATTTAAAAATGTTTAAAAAGTTGATGTAAACAAATAGCCTTAGAGTTAGTGTTGTTAACACATTTCTACTCTGCTAATGCAGATAAGAAAGTCCCAAGTAGAATTTCAGTTATAGTATGCGTGTTATCCTAAAAGGCAATTTTAGAATGAAAACAGGAAAGGTGATGTTCTTTTACTTTCTGTGAAAGAAATCCCTGGGGTGAAAATGGAAGGGATGTGTAGCATAAAAATGTCTTTAATCCATGAGAGAATTTAATTGCTATTTCACAGTGGCTTGCTGTTGTTCCCAATTTTCTCGTCCTGTTCTGTACTGTTCCTAATTTTCTAAGTTTAACGACCCACACATGCAAATTCTGGTTTAACATCCTGGAAAGTTTAATTGCATTTATTCTTGTTTATTGGTTTTGGCAATTTTAGCCAACTTTATGATCCTTTGCGAAATAACAATATAGAGACGTTATGAATATTTATGGTAGGTATTGAAACTGATAATTAAACTAGAATTTTTGTGGGAGTGAATTTCGCAGCACAAGGCTTTCTTTGTTGTGACTATTTATTTACTCAGATCACCACACATATTTTCTATTCTATCTGGGGGCCTGGGGACAAGGCTGTCCTTTAAGTCAGAGTACGAAGTACTAAAAGGGAGTCCTAAGTTCAGCAATTGCTTAACCACTGATGGAGAAAAGTAAGTTATTCAGAGTTGCTGATGTTTAAAACAGGTCAAGTGAATGAAGCTCGTGGACGAAATGGAGAATTTGGGCGCTAGGGCAGAGCAACTCCCACGGTGCCCTTCGCTCAGTCTACCATGGGGTGGCGCTCTAAGGCCCAGATTTGCTCGCCCTCGCCTTCCAAGCGCTGTTGTAGGCAGCAGAAAGTGAACCTTCTCAAGCTCTCCTTCCTGTGGCTCTTTCTCATTGTACATGCAAAATATTTACATTAAAAACCCACTGACCGTCAGCATTGATGGAAATAACAAGGCAATTAGAAATCGGTTGGACATTTGTATACTTAGCTATCTCAAGTATGTTTATACAGGTGATAGAAATTAAAGTTTAGGATAAAAGGAATAATAGCACTATCCCATAATTTCAAAGATTGAATTTTTTCCTGTAAATATTTTAGATTAAAAAAATCTCGTTCATATCTAAACTTCCAGTCTTGGCTCATTAAAAAATTATGCCATATAATACAGTTTTAAAATCTAAGGACTCAAAGTGATTTAAAGTTATTATTGAAGGTAGAGGATTTTTTTTTTCATGATAAAAGAAGAAAGGCGACCACATTTTAAATAAGTGTAGATTTCAATCTTGCCTCTTAGTTTCAGTTTAGCACCTTGGACTATGCCCTGTGAAACGCATTAAACATGCAAAGTCTTGGAATAAGCTTACAAATTAAACTTTAGTCCTCAAATAATTTCAATCATTTTTATTGTTTATCTGGGCAGATATATTGCTCTGTGCAAAGAAGAAAAAAGAGAGCACTCCATTTTCAAAGGGAAAGAAGCATAGAGGATAAGGTTCACAGCTACAAAAATACATATGATTCATTTTAAAATGAAGCCTTCTTAAAGACAGCGGTCTGGGCAGCCGTCAGCATCTTCCATTGCCAGGAAGAAACTATCCTCCCATACGAACAGTTAGGATCGTACCATATCTAACATTTTTCATACTACTTGTTTTACTTAATATCATATCATGGGCACATTTTTCTAAATTATTAAATGCTCTTAGAAAACCTGATTGATGGCTGTATCATTTTTTAACAATTTGCTTATTAATCATTATGTTGGTTATTTTTATTTTCTAAATAATAGTTTAATTCTTATAAAATTTTTGTGGAGGTCTATCTACATAAATTCTTGTCAAGAAACTAAGTTCTAAAATAAAGTTTTCTTTTAGTATTAAAAATACCTAATTCTAACTTAAAAATATTTTTAAAAAAGAAACCATTCTTTGTGCAGAAGTAAATATTAGCTTATAGAATATAAAATTGATTGATATAGAAAAGCATTTCTTTGGCGGGGAAGGGAGGGTCTGGAGTTTAAAGTCCTTAATAAGAGTAAATTGATACCAGATCTACTTGGATTAATTTTGAGATGCTAAATTTTTGGAAATATAAAGGCTACCTTTAGAACTATTTGTTAATATCTCAATGTCAGGTTTATATACTCAATGGAGCTAAAATATTAAATCTAATATTTATGTTGATAGTTTATATTTTCTATAGAAATATTATTTAAAAAGAAAACCAAGAGCTATACCGCAAAAAGCTTTGATGCTCCTGACCCCAAGAAAGTGTTCTTCTTCACAAAGAAATGATAAATGTTTTAGGTGATAGACATCCCAATTACCTAGATTTGATCAGTGCATATTGTATGCTTGTATCAAAATAGCACATGCACACCATGAATGTATATGCCCATTGTATATTCATAGAAATTAAAAATAGTTTCTTTTTGAGAGGATCATGTATTTAAATTTTGTGCATTGAAAATAAGTTCCTGATGTGAAGGCTGCTAAATATAGAAGACTTTTGTCTATTCCCTCAAAATAATGGGGAAAAACCTGAACATAAGAGTTAAATACATGGTGTGTCCTTTGGCATTCTCTTTCTATATTTGGGCATAAACTTTTTCACAGATATTTAAGCCTAGACTTTGACTTTCCATTTACATATCATAATTGTAACTTCTTAGTGAAGAAAAACTTTTCCTTTTTAAAAAATTTGCCTGTAAGACAGTAAAAGAATTTTTACAATGTAAAACTAAATTTTTATATTTAGGTTATTAAATCTAAAAATGCAGTTTAAGGCAGATACTTCAAAATTCTACAACTATTTTCATTGAACCAAATTTCATCTTTAGCTTTCCCCCACACTGTTGCTAAAATAACTTCTAAATGCATTCAGATAACAACTTGGAAAATTGAAATGTAATATTCACACATCAAAAAAGACATTCCTTCTACAGGGCAATTTTTAAGTGTTCTACATTAAAGAGAACAAGACTCCTTTAATGGAGAACTCTCCCTGCTTGAACAAGGGAAGCAAGAAAACTTACATGCCGTTAGGACTTTCCTTTCACTGTCATTACCAAAGGAAGACATACAAAGAGAAATTCTCTAAGCTTCTAGAGGGCAGTGACCATGATGAAGAATTTTTTTTTTTCTTATAATACCCAGGCCAGAGCCTGGTGCAGGTGGGTGTTTTACAAACAGAATTTGCCGAGTGGAATGAGCAGATTCCACTGGAAGCAGATTCCCTGGAAGTCAGATTTTCCCACTTTCCATCTGTGGATGTCTGTCATTTGAGGACAATGACCAGCACTATATTTTCTTAACCCAATATGGACAGGGAACGTGTTTGGATTGTATTGTGTGACATCCCTTCTCTATCGAACAGGCCCAAGAGGGGAAGGGGGTGGGGTTTGGCTTTTTAAGGATGGGTCTAATGCGTTCAGCTGTTATCACACTTTGCTGATTGTAATCACACGTTTTATGGTTTCGTTTCCAGCTGCTCTGAAAATTCATTGCAATGTCTTCTAGGTTTATTTTTAATATCCTGTAATTCAAAGATCTAAGAAAGAAGAGTTGAAATAGAAATCCATGTCCCAATTCCCTCCCCGTTTTTTCCTCTTGGGGAAGAGGGGATTTAGGATTTGGACTGATTCCTCAAAATCCTTTCTGGAGAAATGTGTTCTTTTCTGTAGGGAAGGAGCCAGCTTGGAACACATTCACAGGCTTATTCAATTGATAGAGGAATTGGGAAACAATCCTGTGTAAACATACATGAATTTTTAAATTCAAAAAGTTAATTCTTCAGAACATTTATGATTAAAATATTTCCTTTCTGAGAGTGGTAGCAAAACAGTAGTGCTCTGTTGGCATCATAGGATTTCTAGATTCACTAAATAAAGTATTTGCTCTAAACTCTGTCGTTCTAAAACTTATTTAGTAAAGGGTAAGAGTGTATAACTGTAAGCTGCAGAACACTGTTGTTGTACTTAGGAAAACTAAAAGGTGGGGGAATCCCCACACGTGCTGTCTCTGAAAATTATCTTCACTCACATTTTAAGATCAGCTTATTTCAGGAGAAGATATGCTATCAGTTTTGTTTTCCCCTGTTGCTTTAATCCTCTGAATCATTAGATCCGAGAAATGATTCAGCTGCAGTTATAGGTTGCCATTCCTACATCTCCCACTGATGCAGCAGTGGCCCCTTTCCATCATGTGGTGAGCCCTTTAAAAGGCCATGTGGGGTAGGGGGTGGGGGGACTGCCTGTAAATCAGAAGGATCCAGTTTCTTGATTTCAGTGAGGGGTAGTTTTACTGTCTGCTGTCACCATAGCTGTCAGCAGGATGCCTTAAACATCCTAATTGTCACCGGGGATCAGATTGTTCCTTAACTAATTGTTTAGATCAGCTAATCTATATCCATCATCTGCAAAGGGCAGGCAGCCCCCAAGCATCCTGTAATTTAGATAATACTCCTATCCTGGGTCTAAACACAAATTGTTTGGGTAACAAAGGGTCAGGGAACCCAGAAGCCTAGCTACAGGTGGAACAAGAGTGAAGATTATGAACTGAGGACTGGGTCAGCCTCCCAGCTTACAAGCTCAGACCACTTGCACGTGTCCCACTCAAGCAACTGCGAATCAGTAGAAAAGCCCATGTGTTGGCCATAGTAGGCCAAGAACCCAAACAGAGCAGGCAACTACCATCACTGCCTGAGTCAGCTCTTGTGTCTTTGGCGGTTTCCTTCGTGACACAAATGTGCTGGGTATTTCTGAGCTGTTTGCAAGCCTTTCTTGAGTTAAACTTCTAAACACATGTCCACAACAGTGGTATGGTGTAAATTATACATGCAATGCATACATTTTATATTAGAATGCAGCCTCCCTTCCCAGAACCTCTGCTTTAGTCAGCTTTCCAGAACAATTGGTTAATTTGTTATTTTAGACTGTGAGAGAGTTTTTCTTGTATTCATCTGCTCATTCTTCCATTCAATAAAAATTTCAAATCCACATGAACCAGGAAAGAAAGTTTTCATGCCTTAGAAATGTAATCCATTTAAAGACGAGCTGTCCCCTTACGGTCACGTAGTTCTTATCTCAAAGTGCTTTCAAAAGAACAGATTTAAAAATTTAAAAAAATATATAATAAAAGCGAGTAGGTCTTTTGCTGAGGAGTGAGGTCTTTATCTATGATAAATGATAAACGAACAAACACAGCTTTTCTGAAAGTGAAATGCAGCCATTTATTAAGATATTTTCAGAAATGGAGTCGAGGATTTTTTTCAAACAGAAGTTTATTGGATTTAATGTAGAACCTATTCATTTGCAATAAAAACATGTATTCATTTTGTTTAGAATGGCCTTCCTATCACTCACTTGGCTTTTCCTCTTTAAAAAATAGGATACCTATTAAGATCTTATAGACTGAGGGTGCTGGATAAAACAGACTCTGGATAAAAATAGTGAAATAAGAACAACCACTAAATAAATGAGAATATCCAGCATTTATTGTGGTTTACCTATTTACTAGACATTTTAAGCATTTTACATATATTAATTCATTTAATCATCACAACGACCCTATGACGTAGGTGCTATTATTTTCATTTCGTGGGAAAACTGACTCCCACAAAGGTTGATTAACTTACCCAAGATCACAGACTGTGCTGGTGATTAGCACAGGGTAGTAGGCAAACTTGGAAAAACCTTTTAGAGGAAAGAGGCTTTGAAATGAGAATTAAAGGCAAGCAGGAGTGAGGAGGGCTTGCTGTTACACAGAGGCAGATGGACAGGAAGCACAGACTTTGGACACTGGAGGCTTCTACAAAAGTGGATTGGAGAGAACCAGGGCTCAGCCTGGGGCCACAGGGCACTAAGGACGCCAGGGCAGCTACAGTGACAGTCGGCCATGGTCCAGCCTCCAGCACTCGATTTTGTCACTGTTGCCTATTACAGTGACTGAAAAAACTTGGCAAATCTTTTGACCACTTTTTTTCGCCTACGCCTGACCCTTCAGTCATTTTTTAAAGAATTTTCTGGGTATAAAAGTTGTATTAATTGTAGAAAATATGAAAACATAAAACACACAAAGGAAAGGAGAACATTGAAACATTTCTGAAATTTCTACCTCCCAGAGCTAACCACTTTTGGCATTTGGCATATACGATTTCAGAATAAGAAAATGGACTCATAATGTACATAGCGCTTTGTCATTTCCTTCCCTTCCCCAGAGCTTAGTTTGATGTAAATATTTTTGTTTTTATACATCACCATTTTAGTGAATGAATCAAATTGAATTTATTTAACAGTTCTGTTGATAGAAGATGGATTCTTTCCCCTATGTGAGATTTTTATTTTACTATAATTTCATGCAAACTTATTAATGTCAGTGTGTGTATACATAAATACGCAATGATTTTTATATTGTTAAATGCTCTGTAGACTTATCATTTATTTTTCTGGCAGCACAGAATGAGAAAGCCATTTCCCCACACACCACACCCCAAAGGTACAGACATTTCTGTATTTTCAAACTTTTGATTTGCAAGCTTGCTTGGACAGGAAAAAGCCATGCCTCCAAGCAAAGCTGGCCACTTCTGCTTGCCGCCAACAGGTGGCGATGGCTGCCATTGGGATGGTGTCATTGCACTCAACGAATTAATTTAAAGCCGTCTTCCAGAAGTTAACCTTTAAAATCTGTTATCAATGTCATAAGCAAAAATGGTATTTGTTTGGATTTATATTTCTTTGGTTACTCAGAAAACTGAACAGTCTTTCACATGTTCATCTGTACTGCTTTTGCAAATTGTCTCTGACTTTTGTCCATTCTTTTTCCACGGGGCTATTCATCTTTTCCATATTTCTAAATTATCTTTTTATACAAAGATATTAATCTCAATGTGGTGAATATTATTCCCAGGTTTTCATTTGCCTTTTAATTCATATGGTTTCTTTAAAATTGGATGAAGGAGATGTACAGAAGTTTTAAATGTTTATATAGATATTTCTATTTTATTCCTTATGATTTGTTTGTGTACATGCTTAAAGAGGCTTTCTTTACTTCAAGATCAGAGAAAATATTCTTTTACACCTTTCGGTTTTTTTTTTTAGTACTTAACTTTTTGATATATCTAATATTTATCTCAGTGTGTCAAGAATTTTTTTTTTCCTAAAGAGCCAACCAATTGTTTCTATACCATTTTTTTTATAATCCCACCTTTCTATAATGATTAGAAATACCAACCTTAGCCTACAATGAAATCTTGTATCTACTGATGCCTATTTCAGACCTTTTCATTCTATTCCACTAGAAATGCATTTAATTACCAGAGCCATCCTGTTTCAGCAATACACCTTAATATATTGTAGTGCCAGTCTGCCTCAACATTTTTTTTTTACTTTTAAAATATTTTATTGGATTTTTTTAAATTATTATATTAACATATAAGCTTCTTATAACAAATTAAACAGAGGATGGTGTATACTAAAGTTAATTTTCCCCTTCTAGTCCCAGCTGCCTGTGAAAACAAGGCTTACAATTTGGTGAATAAATTTTTACACTTTTGTCTGTGTTCTTTGACCAATAACAGTACATCACAGCAATGAGAATACTTATCAAGTGCAAGCCATTGTTCTAAGCATCCTACGTGAATAACTTCATTTGCTTTTTATAAATGTATGAGATAGATATTATCAGTATACAGATAAGTAAACTGAGTCACAGGCAAATAACCTTCCCAAGTCACAGGCTGTACTCGGTATGTGGTGGAATGTGTACTCAAATCCGAGCAGGTTGGTTCCGGAGCCTGAGTTCTGCCTCACTCTATGGCTTCTCCCCCTCCCTTACCTACGCCTCTTCTCCTTTTCCTTTATTAAAAACATATGCTTATTTATGCATATTTCTTTGAAACTGACCTCTTTCACTTAAATTACATCATGTTCTTTCTAGGTTAATATACATAGTATGTAATTTTTTGATATATCAGCATATCAGATAGCTAGACATAGCATTCCACAGTATAGTACAATATAAGTCATTCTTTTTTTTTTTTTTTGATAGATGTTTAGGCTGTTCTTATTTCATGACTACTACCCAACAATGCTGCTATAGCATTTCTGCACACAAACTGTCATACTGGTAATTTTATTTCTGGAAATAGTTTCTCAAATGTTATTGCTGGATTTTAGCACACATGTGATTTTTAGGGGATACTACTCGATTATTTTCCACACTAGGTATACTAATAGAATACTCCCACATAGAAAACTTTCTCACAAACTCTTTCACTCTTTCTTCCTTATTGAAGCCCCCGTATGTGCCCAGCGCTGTTCTGGGCACTGGGATGCGAGCGATGGTGGTCACAGCAGACGTGGGTCTTACTCTGCAGTTTTGGCTCACGCTAGACCGTTACTTCTCTTTCTCCATTCCCCAAAAGCACCACGACCAAACACAGCAGAGAGCACCCCACAGGAAACAACTTAAAGTGGAATACAAGAAGTCTTTTTTTTTTTTTTTTTGAGACAGAGTCTCACTCTGTTACCTGGGCTAGAGTGCCATGGCAGCAGCCTAGCTCACAGCAACCTCAAACTCCTGGGCTCAAACAACCCTACTGCCTCAGCCTCCCAAGTACCTGGGACTATAGATATGTGCCACCATGCCTGGCTAATTTTTTTTATGTGTTTTTAGTTGTCCAGCTAATTTCTTTCTCTTTTTAGTAGATTTGGGATCTCGCTCTTGCTCAGGCTGGTCTCCAACTCCTGAGCTGAAACCATTTGCCCAGCCTCTCAGAGTGCTAGGATTACGTGCCTGGCCGGCGACATCTCTTTTCTTAAACTGCCCTGGCCTCCCGTGCCACTGCCTTCGCAATATTCCCTCCACAGGGCTGCCCTCTCCCCCAGGAGTCCTCTGCCACACACCTCCAAGACCTGCGATCTCACAAGTCTCCAGGAAAGACTTTCCAAATGACTGATTTACCTTTTTGTTTTCTCATTCCTTTCAGATCCCACCCAGGGATCCTCCTTTCAACAGCAAGTAAGGGCCATGGTTTCCCTCTTCTTTCCTCCCTCCCTCCCTTCACCTTCCCTCTCCTTCCCCTCTTCTGTCCTTCCTTCTTTCCTTCTCCCTCCCTCACTCCCCTTGCCTTCCCTCTCCTTCCTTCTTTCCTCCTCCCTCCCTTTGCTTTTAAAAGGAAATGAGCACTTCTTTCCAAAGGACATTCTTAATACCTTCTAGGTATCCAGTTCAAACAGCAAATTAAAAAATATTTTTTTCTTCTCACTGTATCAGTTTGTATTGCTCAAGATTGTACTACAAGCTGGAACAGACTGAGATATGAAATGGGATCTCCTGCTGCCTGGCCCCCTTCATAAACTCAGAGTATCATATTTACTCTTGGTTAGGTTCATCTGTGTGGCTGTTCCCTAGTCCACCGGTTCCCAATGTCAAGAATGAGCACTGGTACCGAGTTAAGCCGATGACAGAAAACAGAGCAATTTTATACAGTTTATCACACAAAAGAAGGAATGAAAGTATAGAAGGAAGGAACACAAAGTGAAAATACGTTCCAGAGAGAGTGAAGCACATCAGCTTGCCTGAATACAGAAAGACGCCAAAGCCAGAGCAAACGCTACCTTTTATAAGCTCACTAGTTTGTTCCGCCTTTCTTCTGGCAGGATTGGTTTTTTTCCTGCTTTTGAGGTGATTGACAGGTTGGGGGAGTGGTTATAGAACAGATCACATGATAGGTTACATAACAGGTTGATTTTTGCAAGTTTCTCTTTCTACGCATGCGCCTACCCCAGAATCCTTGGCGAAGCTCCCCTGGTGTTATGCTAATTAGATGGTAATGAGCTCTAGGTCAGTTAAAGGTTACTAGGAACTTTTTACCAGGTGTGTCCCATCAGGGGCTACAATTCAGTTCTCGCTCTCCACACTTAGCCACTTTCTTGCCACCTGTTTACCCTTGGCCAGACCTAACACTCAGACTTGGCTAATGGTCTTATTAGCTAATGGTAACTAATCTAAACTGTTCAGTTAGTATCTTAGAAAATAAGTAGTTTTCACCGCTTCTTTAAAAGAAGATGTAGATGAGGCCATTTTGCTTAACTTAATTCAGCAGGAGTTGGAGGTGGGGAGAGCTTTTTTCCCTTCGAAAGAATGGCCTAGCTAAACAGACCGTCCACATCCTTTAAGACCCAGATCAGGGGGTCACTGTGTCTATGAAGCCTTTTCTGCCTTCACTAGTTCTGTTTCTTTGGCCCTCTGTGTTCCCATCTCACATGATTCTTTCTTTACTTTGGCCCTTGCCACGACGTGTTAATGATCTCTGCTTTGTCTCTCTCCCTCCTCAGTTACAGCTGTTTTTGAACCCTAGAACCTACAACATGCTTGGTGTATAGTAAATACAACAAATGTTTTTTGAGTTAATGGTGGGTGGATGGATGGATGAATATCCATTATATTCCCTAACCAAACCATGAAGTTAACTTTGAGACTATTAAAAGGGAACAGCTATGATTAGACTCCTTTTATATGTTTATTTATTACATCATATAAAAGAATAAAGGATATGCTAAAAAAAAAAACTAGTGCACTACAGTGCAGTTAATAATCCAGCCAGTGGCAGCTCCTTCTTTCACTGCCCTGTGGAAAGAGAAATCCGTCCCACCTGAGATATAACATCCCTAGGTTTCATGCAGTATCATTCAGTAGAGACTTGTCAGTGCTTTTGTTACTGAGGAGGTTTCTCTAAGCACTGCTGAGTTTGGAGATGAAGACTTGAAAGAAATTGGACTAAGCCTTGAAAAAAATATTGGATAGTCTGAAAAAAAAACTTTACATGGAGAATGACTTTTCTCTGCCACGCAACACCAGGAAGTAAGTGTACTTTAATTTCAACACGTGCAGTATGTTCAGCACTTTCAAAATTTCTGTTTGCATCATCTCTTCTTTATTCTCAGAGAGACAGTGTTCCTTAGCAGTTAAGACGATGAATTCTCAAGCCAGACTGCTGGGTTTGAATCCCAGTCTACTTCCTTGGAAAAGACATTTCCCCCAGCAGCTAAGTTGCACAACTTCAGGGGGTGCCATTCACATTGAACACAACATAGGACGATGCATGTAGAACATTTTAGATCATTTAAACCTAGCAAGTATCATTCATTAAATAGGCAAATATTATCATTATTTTTTCCTGGCACCCCTATTAGTAAATGTTATTGACACCATCTCAAAAGTGGATACATTATATTCCAAGGAGGTTAGGTGGCTTGTTCAAAGTGAAACAGAAAGTCAGAAACAGACTGCTAACTTCCCAATCTTCAGACTTACAGTCTGGGGCATTTATTTCCACGTTCACTATGTTATAAGCAACCCCTCTCCTATCATGTTTGACCTGTTTTATTTTGTTGTTGTTTGTTTGTTCATTTTTTTGTTTTCCTGGAAATGGTTTTTAATACTGGGTGTGGGACAGGAATTTACGATGATCTGTACTGAAGTAAAACCAATAACCACCACAGCAAAATACCCATTTGGGGTCCTGATGCTGGTTACTGCCATATTCCACATTAAACTCTCCTAGACCCCAGTCAACACCCTCACCCCCTTCTGCAACCTTATTCAATGCAGTATGTCATTACTAGATTGTAAACCCTTTGAGGACAGGGACTGTGCTTATTCATCTTGGAATTCCACCCAGAGGCTTATGGTAGTATTTTATATATAGTAGATGCTTCATAACCGTTTGCTATATAAAATAAATAGAGGCTTATTATCTAAGAAAGAACTCCCAATTCCATTATTTCCTACTCCCAGTTTGTAAGGATAGAATCTGGCTGACTCTATAACGGGGTCATTTTTATTATGAGATAGTATTTAAAGGGTCAGTATACCTATTTCTTCATTCAGATAATACAGGCCATGAACGGTCCTGAAATTTTTAGTTGAGGTTCCTTAAAAGCTAAACCAGTTTTGAGGCTAATGTAAAATTCAGCTATCATCTTGAAAGGTGAACAATATTTCATCTTTAATTACTTAAGTTTTACCATTGGCCAAAGGGAGGGAAGCCTGGTAATTTGGGAAAAGGAGGTGTATACTCTTCCTGAAGAATAAAAATATCTCAAATTGTTGTGATAAATGAGTCTGTCTTTGAATTCATGCTGCTAATGAAGCCTACCATATTTAATTATCAAGGTGAGTGAAAACGAAATTCATGTCTCAGAATAATTATAACAATACTTATTCTTAGAAACACATTAATTATGATAGTATTTATAATAATAATTTAAAAATGCTTATCTTTCTTAAGAACATCATGCATGCATTAAAATGCTCTAATGCATTAAGATAGTCCTGAATGCTGCCTTTTTGAGTTCATTTATGGCTGCAAAGGTTTGCACCTCACTTCTTTTCACATAAAGGTGCTTCCTATTGCAAGTTGACAGACATCCACTATAGGCAAGTCATCAATTCTTGCAATTTCTCTTTAGTGCTAAGTCCCACAAGCTGTTGGGAATAAATAATCATGCCTATTTCTTGGCATGAAAATGTCCACTCATTCACCAAATATTCAATTTCACATCTACCATTAGCAGATTTTCTTTGTGAGTAAAAAGGTAGCGTCCATGTCTCCTCAACTTCAGCTGCACCCCAGCTGTGTTTATTAAACAGAAATTTCACATTGTCTGGCCTTTTGTTTTCTGTTCCATCATTTTCCCCATCTGGCTTTTCCCCCCATATCCTAGTGAACATATCCATATTTTTACTGACAGTAGTTTTTTTTTTAAAATATATCTTTCCCTGATGATAGCAGTTAACATTCCTGTAAAAGCTTACATTTCACCTCTGTTCGCCTGTTCACATCTCAACTATGTGAAATTGGGTGATTTGAAACAATTTTAGCAGCTTCTCACTCAAATATAATCCCTTACGACTTGTGATGGTTTTTGAATTCTTGGCAACCATTTTCTATGCCACTAAGAGTCTCTATAAAGGAAGGATTGTTAAGAATTACAAGCACAGAGGCAGTGCCTTAAAGAACAAAGAAGACCCATTTTACTTCAAGAAGAATAAAATGGAATTTCACAGTCACTTGCCAAGATTTCCCTACTTCCCAGGTGGAAACAGGATGGGGGTGTGGGGGGTGGGAAGTGGAGAAAACATACCCCAACATTTGAGGAGAAATATAGCCCAGGAACTTTCCTGGGTTGGACATTCTTTTTCTTAGAAACATGAGATAATAATCTCTCAGTTTTTCTGCCACTGTCAGTAATGTTTGCAATTCTATTTTCTTTTAAGCTACCTCAGTTAGGAGGATAAATCAAATTCTCTTTTTGTATATCACCCTGAAGGTCAAGTTTAATCACAGACAATGAAAGAACTTTCATTCATTTGTGCAAATGAGATAGGTTTACATAAAATATTTCATAATATTTTAAAATTATTGGTTAATCTCTCATTTTTCAGAATCAAACAATATTTCTTTAAAAGTTGTTGAATAGAAAATGACCATTCATTTATAAAAAGTTATATGAACAAATCTATTGTAAGAGAAAAATTAAAATTAACTATTATTGTATTTCTGAATTTAATCATGTGATTTGTTTTTATTTTTACATTTGCAAATCAAATAAAATTATAATGGTCCTTAGTATAGTGCAGTGGTTAAGAGACTGATGCCAAATGGCCTGAGTTCAAATTCTAGCTCTGCCACATCTTAGTTTCTTGATTTTGGACAAATTACTCAACCTTTCTGTGCCTCATTTTCCTTTTCGGAAAATGTGGCTTAACCCTATTTATAGGGTTGATTTAAGGATTAAATTAGTTAACCCAGGTTATGGTCTTAGAACATTGCCTAACACGGAGTACTTTTCCATCATTGTAAGCTGTTAGTAGTTACCATTATAGCATCTATCAACCTTGGATATATGGTGTTATATAGGTCAAGGGTTAATGGACATATATGTTGTCCCAGCAAAAGAAAATTTCTATTCTGATCCAGGAAGCATTTACTGAATATCAACTAGGTCTTCAGCACAGTGAGACAGAAAGTCAAATATCTCATTTATCTAAAAATTAAACCAAACTTTAGGTAACTATAGATTTCCTGAATAATAGCAAATAAGGAAATAAGAAAACCAACAAATAGAGCAAATAAAAATTTTTTTTTTGTGAACAACAACAAAAAAATCAACTAAATTATCCTAAAGAGTGAAAGAAATTAAAAAAGGATTATGTTCATAATTCTGTCACCGGTGAGATTAACAATATGAGCAAAAGCAGTACTCTGATTGAGTGCTATTTTGAAAAAAAGGAAAAACGTCAAAAGGATAGAAAAATATGCAACAGAGAAATTTGGGGAAAGAAAAAAGAGTGCTCCGTGGATGGTTAGCCTCATTTGGATACACTTCTTTGGCTTGAGTTTGGAACTCTCTAACATTTCTGACATATTTCAGAGTTTACTCTGTCTTAAGCACTGTGCTTTTGGTAAAGGACTCTCTCTGCCTCACTATTGCCTCTCCTTTGGAGGAGGAGGAGGACATGCCCAGTGCAGTAGAAGCAGGGCTGGCAGGTGGACATGTTCATAGAAACTATTGTATTATGCAGTGAGCAGAGGAACAGAGAGCCGGGGAGGAAGAGGAGGGAAGGCAATTTCCTTGGTTACAGAGAGCCCTTAGTGAGAGAAGCACAGCGGTGCCCCAACTCAGATTTCCATTTCTTCATCTCTTTGTTCCACATCATTTGTATTTATTGGGCCTCAGTTTTCTCATCCATGAAATGTATATATTTAATCAGTAATCTCTAAACTATTCAGCATTCCTGCTTCTGAAAATGCGTCTTTACAAACTAGCGTTAGCACATTAATGGTTGGCCCCTACTCATCAAAAAAAGGTCTAATTACCTTCTGTTTATTTATTTTAGAAATATTTGTTGAATGTTGGCTCCCAAAAATATTATCAGAGCAATCTGTGGAGAAGAGAAAGCTTAGTCTGTTGCTTACCATGTTAGGGCAGCATTGCCTTAGTCTCACTGGCATCTCGGAGAGGTAAGGATAAAGGTGGAATCCTTACAGACATTTTGAAGTCAGATTTAAGGTAAGCATTTCAATGTGGGAGATGGGGCTTGGTTACGATTGGATAAGGATCATAGATAAGGATTTGGTAAATACAGCAAGGTGAGGATTTTGAGCCAAGAGTTTGGAAGTGTCAATCTGCCAGTTTTCCATAGATTTTCCAGTGGAGCTGTCACCACAAGCTCTTGATCAAATCTCTACCTCTTTCTCTCAATGGCTGCCTTGATTTTCTACTTATGTTCCTTGAATAATTTTGTTCTCCACCAAAAGGTTTTTGATTTCATCCTTTCTTTCCTCTTTTCTCTTCTCTTAGAGAAAAATGCATTTCTCCTCTTTAAACACCATCTAGAGTCTTGGTCCTACCCCCACAGACATCCATTGACTACCAGCTCTTCCTTCCATGCTGACCTCCTCGCTCCCAACTGATCCCTTCCTCTTGGCCCTCCAATATAATCCTGTGTCTTTAAGTTTGAAATAGTATCTACTAGGTCTGTGGGACCCAAGCCACTGTCTCCTGTTCTTTCTCTTCTGCCTGAGTTTCTATGCCTCGCTTCCTTGGCAACTCCTGACAGTCCCCAAAAAAGCAAAGTTCTCTCTTGACGCTGAACCGCTCTGAAAATATCATCCTCTCACTCCCGAATCCTTCCTCGCCAAGAGTTTAGAAAGTATAGCTAATGCTGCTTGTCTCCACTCTCTCACTCCCATTTACGTTTCATTTCACTGTAATCTAGCTGCCTTGGTAAGGTTACAAATGTTTTTCTAAGTGCCAGTTTCAAGGGGAAATTCAAATTCCTTATCTTTGTGGCATTTGATACTGCTGACCACTCCCTCTTCATTGAAAAACATATTTCTTTAGCTTCTGACATTACCCCTTCTTGGTTCTGCCTCCCAAGACACCTCTCTCCCTTTCTCTCCCTCATTGATTTTTTCCTCCTACACATGCTCTTCAAATGTTACTGTTATTTGAGGTTTTGTCCTTGGCTCCTCACTTTTTATAACACTATCTGGTCCCATAGGATGAATTCGTCCCTAGGCATGACCTCTATTATCACTTATCCATGGATACTTTCCTCAATTTAAAGTTTCCAGCATGGCCCTCTCCTTAGTTTCTGATACTGAAACCTAGCTGACTTGGATCAAAAGTACTGATTCCAAAATGAATTTATTATCTCTTTTATGAAGGCTCTTCCTTCTCAGTCCTTGACTGAATTAGTGGAACCCTATCCACTTTGCCTGGTGTGTCCCCAGTTTCCCAGATGGTAAGGAGCAACCCCAGCACCTGTTAAATAATCAGATCGCCAGGCCTCTGGCCTAGGAATTCTGATGTGACTGCCTATGGTTGGGCAGCACTGACAGGACTGAGCATCATTCTTGCCCTTTCCGTATACTTCACCCCCACATCTCCCATTTGGTTACTGGAGTCTGCCCATTGTGTCTACTGGAGAGCTCTCAAACCACACCTCTCCCCCATCCCCGCTGTCACAGCCTTAGTCTGGCCTTCATGAACAGTTCGGTGCCTTTGTTTTAATCTCTTTTAATCCCATCTCCACCCAGCTCCCAGAGAAGACATTCAGAAATGGTTATGTTTCTCCCTGGGTAGAAGGCTTCAACAGATGCCTGTTTTAGGGAGGATGAGGTCCAAATCCTCAGTCAAGCCCCTCAGTGATTACTCTGTGCTTATTCTCCAAACCTGAGTCTTCAATTTTCATTTTACTGAACATCCAAAAGTTCTTTATCAGGCCATATTCTTTCTCACCCATGCTTCCTCTTTCTGAAATACAATCCCTCATACTTACCTCTTTTAACTGTCAAACCAGTCATCCTTGAGACTCAAATAAAATAAATTAGAACATGGTTATATGGAATATGGTTAGTACCTAGTGATTTTTGTATGACAAATCCTCATGGACTCCTTTATTAGTTTCATCCTGGATGCAACCCTTCCTGTTCTTGCCAAGGGAGTGGTGTTTCACTATAGAAATATAGATAATGGTAGCTCAAATTTTAGCCACAGAGAGGCTTGACTTCAATTCTCATTATTTCCATTTAATAATTGTATGATCTTTGGAAAGCTCTTTAAACTGTCCAAGCCTCAAGTATTCATCTGTGTAAATGGAGATGATAATTAAATATCATAGTGGAAGCAATGCCTGGAGCGCAATTCCTACCACAATGAGGGCTTCAGAATCTTCATATAGTGTAATAATTTATAGCCCATATCAGAACTCTTTTGAGAATTATGGAGAGTGCTATTAATAATTTTTCCATTAGACAAATGTAAACCAAGGCTGCCCCATGCATGACAAAGGACAAATGGTTACCCCACACATAGGAAGGGACTTTGGGGCTACCATCTCATTGGAAGAGGAATGGTAGCTAATGGACTTGCCTTTAATTTGTGTAGCAGAGCAATCCCATTATTTTTACCTATACTATATTTTTGACCTATATTTTGGGGTGGGGTTGGGGGTGGACTGAAGATCTCATTTGCACCATCATTTCCTGGCACATGGTAGAGGCACAATAGGCACAGTCTTTATAGTGACTGACCCAGGAACTTGCCCTGGCTACACCTGTTTCTGTTTTCACCCTAAGCCTAGACTCTGAGGTCCTGCACACATTCTTCTTTGCCTCAGACCTTAGCCTTTCCACCCTTAGTTTTTCTGGGTTGAACACTGAAATGCTGGCTTTTTAGTAGGGCACATCCATTGTTCTTTGGAGATTGGACAGGGAGCCTCGCCTACTCTGTCCTCTGTGGTGGGAAGAGACATGGATGAGGATGTTTCTTTCTCATGTTGTTAGCCTTCACTCAGCAGGGGAGGATCCGTTTTACATGTCTGGCTGCTAGGACTCCTTCTCACCTGGAAGGTAGACCTTTTGGGGCTACTGAAAGAGGGACTTCACCCCCTGCAATTTTCCATGGTATTTGCAAATGGTGGAAATTCATAGAGCTCTCTTGGCACTTTCTGGCACTGGTGATTACTTAAGCTCCATTGTTCACAGCCCAGCTTCACATATACGCTGATTCAGCGGCTCACCAATTTCTGGGCAGATAAATTACCAGTCCTCAGTCTAGTCATCTCCAATCTTTTTTTGAGAGGAATAAGTCATACAGGGGAGGTGGGAAGGACTCCCCTACTCTGTATTAGGGGCCCTCCTCACGTGCTCTCACAAAACCCTGTGCTTCCCTGAGACCCATCCCTCTCATCATGATTTATTGTAACTATGGTTTTGCTTGTGTGTCTCAGTCACTAAACTCTAAGCTTCTTGAAGGCAAAACACATTTCTTATTTATCTTTTTATCTTCAGAATGTGGCACAGTGCCTGGTGTATGTGGATTCTCAAGAAATGTTTAAATGGATGATTTAATTATTACATGCGAATAACTCCAAGCAGTATTATGCTCTTGATCACACCTCACAGCAGCATTCTGGTGAACTAAGCGGCTATCCTGTAACCTAGGATAAGTCATTGGCATGGGGAAAAATCGAAGTTGATTTTGGCCTGCTTTGCTTATTTTTGTCCGTAAGCCACCTTTGCATCTGAGCGACAGCTTGAGGGGAGTCCAGCCCAGAGCACACTGCCAAGGAGAGGCTCTGGAAGGACAGCCCCAGGGCAACTGGCCCTCTGGGCTTCTCCCTGCCCTGAGTGGGGAGACAAGGATGCAGAGGCCTTTTTTCCTAGTATGACCTGCAACTCTAGAGACTTCAGCAAAGCCATGACACTTGCTAAGTGGCAACTGACCCACTGGAGAGTGACTCAGGCTAAGGAAACCCACTTAAGAAATGATATGTTGGCGTTAATTTGTAATGATCTAATCTTCAATTCAATTGTTTGTCATGTTATTAGTCATTGCGAATGACCAGGGCTGGGTACAAGGCAGGAGTTTCATAAATACTTGCTAAATAATCCATGCAAGTTTTATCCATTCTTTTCCTTATAGATACACATGTTTAATGTTTGTAAATACCACATGGCGCTTTATTTTCAGTCACTCCTCATGTCTATTGATCCACAAAAAAATTCATTAAATTTATAATGTTTTCCAATCACCAAACCAGGTGCTAGGGAATTTCAGACTGATTGAGTGTAGTCAACAGCCCTCAGGGAGCAAACGGCTGTGGTGGGAGAGGACAGAGAGAGGAACAGGGTGAACAGTGTAAGGGAAGGAGACAATGAGGGAAACAAGCAGCAGGTGTTATGGACGCCCAAAGGAGAGTGGAGCTAACCAGTCAACTTGGAGGCAAAGCAGTGGAGCCAGACATATTAGGGAAGACTGGCTGGAAAAGGAACACTGAACAACTAAATCTTAGCGATGAACAGAAACTGGGGGTGGGTGGAAAAGGGGAGGGCATTTCAGGCAAGAGGACAGCAGGAGAGAATCTGTAGGACAAGCACAACATTGTGTTTAAGGGAAGGAGAAACAAGTGAGTGCTGCTAGAACATCTTGTTCCAGATAGGGGACTGGCAAGGGTGAGGCCGAGGAGCAGGGCAGAGTCAGAACTGGTGCTTTCTGTGTTGGGGAGTTACTAAATAATTCTGAGTAGATTTGCAAAAAATGGAGTACTGTATCTGAGAAGAGGGGGTTGAATTAGAGAAAGATAAGCTTGCTTAGATGAAGAGGTGAGGGGGAAGGTGACAGCTGATTCCTATGTGTCCCTTCCTGGTGACTGGGCAACTGGTGTGACAGTGAGACAGCACAATGGTTAAAATCATCACCTCTGGTGCCAGGCAGGTGAGTTCAGATCTCAGCTTTGCCACTGCTGTATGACCTTGGGCAGGTTACCTCACTTTTCTGTGCCTGTGTTTCTTCATAGGATAATAATATATACTCCTTAAGACTGTAGTGATAAGTGAGTATAGTAGTTTGAATCATGCCTGACTCATAGAAAATACTACAAAAGCATTTACTACTTTTATTATAGGAAAGGTTCTTTTAAGAGGGCAGAATTTGAGTTCACTTATAGTCATGTTGATATCGAGAGCCCACATGAAGACACCCAGCAGGTAATTGGTTGGCTATGGTCATCCAGAGTTCCAGGGAAAGGGCTTGGCTGGAGACAGAAATATTTTAAAATTGCGGCCTATAAATAAATTGGATTAAAAACATGGGATGGATAGAATCCCTTAGGGAACACAGAGGTGGTGAGGGAGTAGGCCAAGGATGGAACAGATTCGCCAAGATCCCTTAGTGACCTTCGGGAATGTGTTAGGAATAGGCAGACACCATAGTCATTAAGGAGGTCTGCTTTTTACCTCCTGCTACAAATGCTCTTTTTCTTTCCAGAAGAGTTGTGGATCTCACAAGGGTTATTTCCAAACCAGAATCTCGTTGCTGGAAGACAAATGAGCAGAAAAAGAAAGTGCAATATTGAATTAAGTGACGTGAGTAGAACTCGAGATGTCTTCCGAGTAGGCCAGCCAAGAAATGAGAAAGCCAGCTCTGGAAAATGAAGATGCAAGAACCCAGGAGGGATGAAATGATGGGACTGGAGTCACTCTAGGAGACAGCTGCTGGCTGTGTGATGAGGTCAGAACCACGAACGAAGTTAGGAGGGTGTGAAGTTCAACAGGAGTCAGTGGGGAGACTGAGCTTAGGAACACAGCCCTGCAACCACTAGGTTTTCTAACCCAGGGCTGGGACACAGGTTTGACATGGGGCAAATGTTTAAAATCACAACTCTAGTGGAATCTAGGGTAGATGGCAGGTATGCCCATGGCCCTCCTTCCTGGAATGTGCGGTGCCTTGAACTGTCTTCAGGTATCCTGAAAAAGACAAAGCTACCATAGGTGAGATGTTACAGGCAAGGATGAGCAAGATGACCAGAGAAAGAGGTGACAGGCAGAAGCAGGTAGCACTTAAGGTGGATTTAACAATAAACAAGAGAGTGGACTTGGGACTGTATCTAATTCCCCTTCCCCATACCCCACACCTCCAGGGGTCTAGTGGGATGTCCTGGTGTCCTCATAGCTTCATGAGTGATTTTGAGCAGTGGGATTGGAACACAAACTTTTTATAAACAGGGACCTGCTCTATGGGCTGTCAATTTAGCTCCTTTAACAGCACTAAATTAATCAACAAAACATTAGTTAAACCTTCAATTTAAACATTATGGCTTAGAAGAAACAGGGGTGGGTAACCCAGGCCCCAAATAAAAGAGACCAGATTCAAGAATCACCAATGATTCCTTATGTATTTATATCTATGTTCCTGAAGAGGTAAATAATCCATATACTTCCTGCAGCTGATGGCTTGATGTTATAGCATTAGGTATATAGTGTCTTGGTGGGACAGCTTTAAAATAAAAAGAGCTCTTCTTCCCCCCACAAAGTTTTATTGTTGACCAAAGAATCCCATCTCCCTTTCTCTCTCTCTTTCTCTCTCTCTCTCTCTGTTTCCCCCCCTAAACCCCCCACCCCCAACAGGCACACATGCACACTCACTCAGAATTGCAATCACTTAAAAGTTGGACTGAAGTATTTTTGAACGGAAAAATGAATCACTCAAGTAGTTTTTATCAAGTTCTCTGCCATCAAAGTGCTTGAAGCCAGCAAAGGTGAAAGGAGGAATCGGCTCAATCACCCAGGGCTCCATGAAGGGATATCTTGCTGAGGACATTTTCTGTTGGATCTACCTTCCCCAAAGAAATGCCATTTTCTTTCTCACCAGCTTATCTGAAAAAAAAAAATTAAAAAACCCAGTAACCTTTAATGCGTCTCCCCAGACTCTTGAACAAGCATTTAATTGAGAGCTTCTTAACTGAGAAGTGTTCAGATCCAAGCTTGTCACCTGGGCCACTGAAGCCTTCATACCTTAGTAGCACAATTCTTTGCAAATAAACAAAGCTTTGGGTTCCTGGGGAAAAATGCAGCTTACACAGCACTTAAGAGCACTCAAAGGGCCTCTGTTTCCTCTCCATCCTAATGTGGTTTCACAAGACCAAGATTATTTTATTGCCCCGGGATGCCAGGAAATTTTCATTTGGCTCCTTCAGATCTTTGGGATAAAAGTGGGACAGTAAGGAAAAGAATTCCCTTTGCTGTCTTAGGTTTCTGTTCTCCAGGAAAATTTGTTATGTTTTCTAAGATCAGATACTCTGTCGTTTATTTTTAGCTTTGGTGACTGTATTATTTTACATCCCCCAGTTCCTTTTTTTTTTCTAAGCAATATCTCCCCCTCTGCTTCTTCCTGTTTTGGATCATTTCATGGGATTCCACTTTTGGGTAAAATATAGACAGTGTCTCTCACACATCGCAGGCTTATTGACTGCATGATTCCTCGACTTCGCAGAAATGAAAGACCCAAGTATTTCCTAATTAGAAACTGTAATCACAACTAAAAACTAAAAAAGTACACTTTCTACTACACCCTGAAACAGTTCATACTGGAAGCTTTTGAGTGTGAGCTGTCAGAATAAGGTTGAACTTACCGCTGGATAGCTTATGAACAAGTGTTTGCCTGACCACCCTGCGTACCATGCCACTCTCCCTGCCTCTGCCACCTTTACTCGACTCAATTTTTCTTCATAGCACTCAACACCTAACATAGTATTTGTTTATTTGTTTCTCTGTCATTCTCTGATAGAATGGACCCTACATAAAATTAAGGGGTGGGTTTTATCTCTGCTGTACTTCTGGTGCTCAAGCACTGCATGACAAATGAATGATGCTAGGATAGGGAGAAGTAGCTTATTTGTGTATTTAAAGAAAACTAAATGCTGATTTTAAACCTTAAATCAGTTTTAAGAACTCTATTATTCCATTTCTTAAGCTCTCACCTTGAATAATTCTGGCTCAGGTTCGTAATAAAATATTTCATCAATTCCACAAGCAATGAAAAGGGGAAAAAAATCCTGTAACCTTACTCTTGGTACTGAAGTGAAAGTTCTCTCTCTTTCTCTCTCTTTCACAGAGAGCTCTAGCGTTCAGACTCTCATGCACGTGGTCTCTGTTCTCTGTACTTTTTATGTCCTGGCACCAGGTGCTTAGCTTTGTTTCCCAGGTTTTCTTGGAATTCTGCAAGAGTATCTTGCTTGGGAACTTTATCTATTAAATGGTCTTCCAAAGCACATCACCATTTGGCAAAATCAGAATCCAAAGCTTTCTACTACTTGTGAAATTCAAAATGTTATAAACATTTCCAAAATGGGAAACAAAAATAGAATACTGCCACTTTGAATCCATTTGGAAACAAAATGGGGTACAAAAAACAAATCATAATAAAACTGACATATATATGTTTTACATATATGTTAATTATATATCTATAAGCTCTTATATATATATACATATATATAAACACACACACATAAATATATATTCACATAATTTCCTCCTAAGTTACCCTCTCCTTTTCAACTCTGTTCTCCAAATGCCCAAATGAAAAATTTACTTGCACACTGAATAAACATGTTCTATGTGGGATATGTATAATAAATCTTATTAGAAAGGAAATTTATGCTAACCTGATTTCCTCTACGATTTCTCTCAAAGCTTTTTTCATATGCTTTTGGCCATAAATTTAATAAATTGCTTTCTTGACTTTGAAAATTTGCTCCCCAAATATTTGAATTTTATTGGTTCTTCATCATGTGCTAGGCAGCTCCATATATATTGTCTAATTTGATGCTCACAACTAATCTGTGGGTAGACACTACCTACCAAATGAGGGATTCTGAAATTCAGAGGTTAAATTACACAAAGTCACACAAAGAGTAAGACACGAATCCAGAATTCAAACCTAGGTCACCTTGACTTTAAATCCTAAGCCTCTGTTCCTTCCCGATATTAATATTAAACCTAACATCTGACTTCCCTCATAATCACATATTTCTTTCTTATCCTATTGGGGACTGGGGAAGCCCCACATGACTAGAAAACCCAAATTAGTTAAAATAGCACTGAACTGGGGGAGGAGATATTCTTTGTAGGGCTTGGTTTACTTAGCTGTAGAATGAACCGGGAAGGCCTTACGGTCTCTTTTAGTCCTGATATTCTGTGGTAATACAATGGTCTTAACTGGAATCAATAAGAATAAAATATAATTTAAAAATCTAAGTGGTTCAGGGCTGTATATTATATTCCAAGCTCTTACATTATTCAAAAAGAAGGAATATGTATGTAAAAACTAAGTTTTTAAAGTGTTCATATAAAATATAATTATACATTTAAATTTGGATTAAATTTTTAAAAATTTAATTCATCTAAAGTAGGGACAGTTACAACTGTAAAATGCCTTACTAAGAAAAAAAAAAATCTGGCAGAGTCTCCTGATATTTACTGTTTCCTGAAAGGCATAGAGGAGCTCTTAGGCCCATTTTTAGAAAACGTGGCAATCATAGTTGCTCCTGAGAAGGGGCAGGTCATGCCTGGTATAACACATGACTGGGATATCCTCAAACACAAGCCATGCTCTGGAATCTGCAGGTCCGCCCATGGAGTCCACAAGGCCACCTCCTGGTATCCATTTTGTTCTCTAAGGTTGGACAAACAATCACTGCTCCCCCCAACTCCTGACACTTTCAAACTGGTGAAGAGGGCATTGTGTTTTAGTTAAAATAAAAGGGCTGTTCCAAAGTCTTCCTGATAATTAATCTATGATAAAATGTAGGTTTAATACCAGAGTCTCATTTTCATGTGGAGGATAATATTCTCTGACCTGAAGTTTTGTTTTTCCCTTTGAATGGTCTCGATTATTTTTAATGTCTTTTGACTGCCCTGTTCTATAAATCACATTGGTGCTTTCTTTCTTTTAATCATGTTTATATACACTAGAATGTTTTCCACTAAATATAGACATGTTCTTTTCTTAAAGTACTAACAATCTTTTAAAGCACTAGTAACCCAATGTACAATGTCTAATAGCATCATATTAAGCCAAGTTAAAACACATTTTTGAGTACATTTTCTTTGAGAATGTTACTATTTTGTTTAGTGGAACTTTCATGTTTGAGGAGGGTGGTGGAAAAAAATCTCAACAGACTTTTACCATAAACATAGCTTTGAGGAGACAATATGTAGTACAAGGAATGAATGAGAAAAACAGGAGACGTATTCTATTGGCAAGATACATAAATTAGCATCTGGATTTGCCAAGATGGCATTGACATGAAATCTGACATACAGAATTGCTAAGATCTCAATGCACTACTCATATGTTTAAAGATAATCCTCACTTTCAAAAAGCGTCTACCCAAATCATATCTTTCATCCAGAAATTCTGCTATCTAAACATTCTGGAGAGTTTAAGATGGAAATTGTCTCCATATAGCAATATTTTGGGGGAGAGAAGAGGAAGGCCAAAGTCTCAGGGAAAAAAAGTCCCTTAAAAATCTATAAAGTAGCAAAGTAAACAAAACTTCAGATTGCAAATCCCCATGCATTTGATGGTAAAGTCAGTTCATACTCTGCCTGCATGCGTTAATGAAATGATCTTAAGTCAGAATGCAGCATTTACCTCATTATTTGTCTGAAGAATTGAGTCCAGAAGAAAAGTCAGTCTTTCATCAAACAGGTGAACAAAATATATATGAGACAAATAATACCATCTACTGAATATAGCCCGTACTTTCTAATGTAGTTGGTAAGGTAAAACTACCTACAAAAAATATAATAGTGGGCAAATTAAATATTTTAATAATAATTTCATTTTTAAATTACAATAAATGGAGAAGTCATTTACACAAAAATCCCAGTGTATGAACACACACACACACACACACACACACACACACACACCCCTTCCAACCCTGCCAGATTTACCTATGGTCTAGGAGGGTAAGATTTTCATCAGGTTATGGAATTAAGCCTAACCTTACCTTCTCATGTTAAGCATTTGTTCTGACATATGTTTTTTTTTTTTCCTTCCAACCTTGTTGGATTTTTTTATTCCATTTTTATAGGACAGCTTTGACTCTGCACTAAACCATGCCACTAACACGTTACTTAATCTAACTGGCACATTGTAAAATTTTACACATGCGCTCATCCAGATAATTACACAATTAATTTTCACTTAGTTCAGCTGAAACAGGGATAATGAAATTTCCACTGGTGTACTGTTACGTCCAGGGGCCAAGGGTCAGTTTCCTGTTTGGATAAGGGTGAGTTTAAAGAGGATTTCTGACAGTCTCCTTACTTCAACTGGTTCTAAAAACACTGCAATGGAATTTCAATTTACAGCTCAGTTCCATGAAAGGAGCAGATGTTGGGAGTGTGCCACCCTCCTGTGAGAGCCGCCTTCCACACAGGTGTGCGCAGAGAGCCATCAGTTCTTGCGTTAAAGACATGTCCCTTCTACCTTTCATTCTGTAGTGAGAAAGTGGATGACAGACACTTGGAATTCATTTTCCCCTTAAGATTTAGACATATGCTGAGCCACTACATTAAAGCAAAGTTCTCAGTTCCCTTTGCCTTAAATTCTAAAGGAAAACAGTAGAATCCCAATGACTATGAGGATACTCGAAATCATAGTCTTCTGTAATTTCTTCCCAGTGCAAACGTGGCCCAACATCTAGGTTTTCCCGATGCTAAAAGCAGAGAAATTTTACTTTGAAATAAAGGATAAATCTTAATCTTTCCTTGATAGTTTGTTTGCTTGTTTTGCCATAATTTCAAGGTTTAAATGTCTTATCCTTAGCACTAATTGGGTATTTTATAAACAGCAGTGAAAGATGCCCAACAAAGAAATTACGGATATCTTAGCTAATCCATTTTATTTCCTTAAAACATTCTTTTCACTGAAGAATCAGATGTAGTGCTACAATTTTACATGTGGTTGAAAGAGGAACTGGGTTCTAACACAAGTCAGCTTTATGTTAAATCACTACGCATGTAAACTGTTCATTGTCTGGTGATTGATAAAAATGCCTGACCAGAGGCACATCTGCTAATTAATAAAGTTTCAGTGGGTGCTCTGTTTTGATGTCAATTCCTGTCTAAGTTAACATTAAGGGTGAGGAATTGCTTTGATAGCTGAATCCAAATGCCTTGAACGTTGCCATGTGAAAGAAGGGGCTCAGACGTTTACCTATGTAGATAATAGAGAAAATTACAACAAAAAAGTATAGAATATACAGTTTGTTACTATTAATATCCAAATATGTTTTGTTTTCTTTAACTGCATTGCAAAATTCATGTGTTGAAACTCAGAAAAAAAGGTTTTATAGATTATAGTAGCATACTGTATTAATTCCATATTTCCCAATAAAATAAGTTTTTCTTCTAAAATAAGTGAATCTCACATAGATCTAAGATAATTCAGAAAAAAAGGCCAATGCATCCTGGTAAAATACACATTTCTTTTTATATACATGTACAAGGTAGTAAGCTGGACCTTGCTTTTCCTCCAATACTCCAGGCACGCTTCTGCCTTCGGGTCTTTACACTAGCTATTGCCTGGAATGCTCCAGATAGCTACAAAATAAACTCCCTCACCTTTTCCAAATATTTGCCCAAATCTACCTTTTCAATGAAGTCTACCCTCATTTGAAATTGCAACTCACTCTGTTCCAATCCCTCACCTGGCCCTAACTCTTCCAGGTCCCCCTTACCCTGATCTGCTTTTCTTTCTTCATAGCACTTATCACATTTGGACATCCTGTGCAATTTATGTATGTATCATATATCCACTGTTTATTGTCCTCCAATGAATGTAAGCTCCAAGACAGCAGGGATTTTTGTTTTGTTCACTATCATATCCCAAGCACCTAGAATGGTGCTTGGTGGGTACCCGGTGAATATGTGTTGAATGATTGGGTGGATGAATAAACTCTGCAAGGCTAGGTGCTATTTCTTGTTTACTTGTTGCTGCAATCACAGAAACTAAATAGTCTCTAACAGATATAAGAGGCTCACTCTTCATTAGGAGCGAGTGAATAAATAAGCAGGTATAGTCATTTTGCTTTTATACACTGGAGATGCAGAGCATTCTGGGAAGGCTAGCCTCTTTAAGAACAATGAGTGAGAACCTCAAGAACATAGAACGTAGTAGAAAACAAACTTTCCATCTGCAAGTAATTAAATCTCTGGGTTAGCAGAACACACAAATCTTCCTTGCTCTTGACTTATTCCTTTTCTTTGAGTTCACTGTGTTTTACTCTTATTCTTATAAACATTCAGAGGAGTCAAGTGTATCTTTAATATGTTTTTATGCTACGACAGATACTATGGATCAGAGGACTATTTATCTTGCTTTTTGGCCAGACTTTGGGGGACAATTTAACATCAATTATTTAACTATATAACATGCTTCCATATTTTTAAAAGTACCTTAACACCTTGGTTGTGTTTAGCACACATGAGAACAGAGTGAACTCATTTGTGGAAATAGAAAGGTTGCAAACCTGTCTCCCTTTTGGTGGTGCGGTGGGGATGGAGGGAGGGGAAGATTTTGCCTGAGTGATCTTGAAGCATCCATTAGATCTGAATGATTCTTAGGCTGCTGATGAACAAGTCACAGCTTGAGCATGAGAAGCAGTTATTGAAGGAGCAGCTACTGAAGGATGGGGTACTCCGGTGAGTTTTCATCTGGGGATAAGGAAGGAGTTCTTTATGACATTTTTTCTAGGTATACAGAATATGCCATGGGTCAAATTTTTTAATAAAATGAAGAACATGTAGTTTCTTGTAAGCTCTTTCTAATTTGTTTTGTTGTTTTTACTGAACTCTCGTTGAGTGACATTAATTTGAAGTAAAACTAAAGAGGACATGGATGATTTTGATGCCAATGTTATACCTCCCACCATCATCCCGTGCTTGAATGCTTTGCATTTTATTGCAGTGCCACCACTCTAGAAAAGCTCAGGTCAAACTTGAGCTCAGCTAGCTCCACAATGAGGAAGTAAGTACAGAGGCCAATAAAACTCACTCCCCCATTAGACCATGATTCTTAGCACTTCTGTTATAACTACTAGTACTTCTCTCCTTCCACCACCTACTTTTTATAAGATTCATGCATCTACTGAGTTTATTCCCTTTTCCATTGACGAGCTAAATAGATCATATTCACCTTCATGTATCACCTAGACCCCAATTTATAATGGGTCCCCCTGGGAGGATCTGTCCAGACCCCCCACTTTTAATCAACTAGTGTTTCGAGCATCAGTTTTCCCCTTCTTCATTCCCTAAATTTATTGAATTTTCTGAAATCACACATTCAATTTCCATTGACATTCTGTGCTGTCAACCAAGGTCTTCAGGGAATTAAGACAAGGGGAAAAACATCACATATAAATGAACAGTGTTTTCAGTCTCTATTCTTTATATATCACTGAAAACTGGGTGACGGATTTGCAATACCCATGGCCTTTATCTGTCACTTCTTAATAGAATCACTACATTGCTTCCATATGTTCAGTCATTATACTTCCTCTCTTTCTTTTTGGCTCTTCTCCATGCTTTGTGACTGAGTATCTAGTGACTTTACAATGCAATGTTGGGAGCCTCACTGCAAATCGCCTTGTTGTGCACTAAGTCCCCCCTTGTACCAGCTCTACTAGTAAAAATCACTCTACTAAATAACATGATATCCCAAATTTTCCTCTTTTTAATTATTTTGTCTTCAGAACATGAAAACAATGATTCAATTTGTTCATTTCAACCAAAGGGGATAATTAGTTGTTTTTTTTTTTTTTTAAAGTTACCCCATGCCTGGGACTCACCATAGGCATGAGGTACACATGAGGTTCTCAAAACCTCTTCCTCCTTTTTGTACGTTTAATACTGCCTCCCCCAAATTAATGTCCACCTGGAATCTCAGAATATGATCTTATTTGGAAATAGGGTCATTGCCAATGTAATTAGTTAAGGATCAAGATGAAATTATACTGGATTAGGATAGGCCTTCAATCCAATGAGAAGGTTCTTATAAGAGACATAAAAGGAAACACGGGCACAGGGAAAAAAGTGATGTAGAGATGGAAGCAGAGATTGGAGCGATGCATCCACAAGTCAAGGGAGCGCTAAGGATTGCCTACAACCGCCACTGCCACAAGCTAGAGAAACATGAGATGGTTTATTGCTCAGAACCTCCAGAAAAAAAACCACCCTCTGACACCTCGATTTCAGGCTTTGGTCTCCAGAACTGTGACAGGATAAATTCCTGTTGTTTGAAGCCACCCAGTGTGTGATAACTTGTTACAGCAACTGCAAGAAACTCCCCCCAGTATCTAATCAACCCACTCTGTCCCTCTTCTCACTTTGTTTCTATTCTGCTCTGAGTGCTTATGGAACATTACCCTCATAGTTGAAAACATATCTTAAAAGATGGGCAAAGGAGCCCATCTATAGAAGGATAAGGAATTTGGCTATCCAAGTAGGTTAAGGGAGACATGAGAGATGCCTATACGTTTTCAAAAAAAGTCATTGCTCTGTGAAAACAGAAATCACAATTTCATGTTACAATTTTGGTCATATGTATTGAAAAATTTGCCAGCAGTAAAGTGACACATAAATGTTGGTTATTGTTATTATTGATCCAGAATACCATATTAGAACCTGCGAGGACTGGATATTTTTTAAAATATCATAGGAGAACTTTTTTTACAACACCTTTTTGATCAGTGAAATAAGATTTTGTAAGAAATCATGAATTATGAAATACTTTTTCTGGAGGCACTTAAATAGAAATGAGGTGGCCATTGGCCAGATAGCAAGATTATCTATAAATGGCTCAGGCGTTAATTAGCTGAATGATCTCGGGCAAGTGATCTACCTTTTCTGAACCTGTATCCTAATATGGAAAATAGAATATAAATATCAGTATTTGGGGTGGTTGCTGTGAGGATATAAAAGCATTTCCTAAGCTAGAAAGCAAGATGGAAACAAAAGGGACTAAGGTTGCTTTTTACTCTAAATTTAAATGATTTTGCATGATCTCACTTCCCCAAGGTCTTTTAGGAACTAATATCACTGCTGGCTGCCTTTCTTGCTAGAGAACACAGAGGAGTTCCCATGAATCCTTGCGGGGTCTTTACTAATGCCTCGATAGGCTGCTATCTGGAGCAGAGCAACTTTATTTCATGGCACTTCATTGACCATGCTGCACGGCTGATTGTGTAGACATGATGATCAGTGCTTTGTATCTGTGGGCAGGGCTACTGTATAAATTAGGCTTTTCTTTCATTCATTGGCTTTGCATTTCTGTTTTTCTCACATTTTAAAAAGATAAGCTAATCCAATCTTATTCTTCTTATCACTTTACACATTGTTGTTCACTAAGTTGTCTAGGTTAGAAAAGGCTGCTGTTTTTGGTGTGCTGATGAAGAAATAACTCCATTTCTTTATGTTTTCAGGTATTCCTCATTTGGCCTGGCTTTTAGTAAATGGACACTGGAAATTCAGGATGCTCTATGTTTTGCTCTATACTACTCCAAATTAATGTTTTCTTCTCTCATCTTTTTCAGAATTTGTAATTAATGCCTAAAAGAAAATTCATTCTTTATTATAAGTTATAAAAATTGGAGGAGATAAATCAATTTTACATTTATGTTTAAGTATATACATTTAAAAACTTGGAACTGTCAGACTTCTTTTCATTTTTGACATTTCACTAATTCTATCAATTCAGCTTCTTGCATAGAAACACCCAGTAAGAGACTCCCTATGACTAAATAGTAATTAACCTCAGAGGGACCAGTTTGCTTACTCTTTAGGAATAGAAACTTTATAATGGCCATTTCTATCCCTCTCCTACAAAAAGGAGGTCTTTCACATTTCAAATATTGGTTTTTGCTGCTTCTACACATGGCAAATTAATTTGGCTTTTATAATGAGGTGGAATGTTTCAAATCTAAATTAACACCTTTGGCTTTACTTTGTGAGAAGACCTACTCATTACTCTCTAGTAACTTAATGGCTGTGCTATTCTATGAACCAAAATAGTTTAATGTAATCTGACATTTATGACTTCCACATAATATCAACTGCTAAAGTTTGAAAAAAGATTTCTATTCAGAAAAAAACTCAAACTAATAAGCATGCACACAATATTAAAATCGGGTCAGAGATCCTTTTCACTTTCATTACATATAATTTATGCCACTCGAATGTAGTTTAATAAGGTCGTAAAAATGCCAGTTGTGGTATCTCATAATACTTTTTATAAACTGGTTTTACAGTCTCTCCTTTGTTCCAAAGTTCAAAGTGACAATTGAAATGCACAGGTTGCTTAGGGATTCTTGAAGTTTCTCTTGGAAAAACTGAATGGTGAATATATAAATTACATATGTATGTGTATGATACATAGCATTCATGAAAATTTATATAGTATCTACTTATAGATAGGTAGAAAAGTATGCTATTTATTTAAGAAACATTTTTAAAATGTAAAACTTTTTCAAAATCTTGGTAATTACTGGAAGACATTCCTTTCTTCCAGGTGTGTTCCAAGTTGATACTTTTCAATTAAAGAAAAAAAAAACACCAGAATTCAAGTAAAGGCTACTTTTATATTATTCCTCTGGCCCTAGCCTTTTGTTAAGATGAAATTAAAACTTCCCAACACTTGCTTCTCACTTGGTCAATGTCAAACAATACTCCAAGGTGCTCTTACAATAGTGGCATTGTCAGCTTTCCATTACTTCATTCACTCTCTGACCACTGCCTTACTTCCTCGCTGAAGTAAATAGGGCTTTGCGAGCACTTCCCTTAAGTTATTTCAGAGGAGATAAATTAAATAATGATTGCAAGGTAATATTGTGATAGTGCTAAAATATTTCCTTCAAGTTTCAACTTTGAGCACAAGTTTCCAATAATATATAATTTTTCATTTGCTAGCTCAAACTTTTGGTTTTATTAAATTCTACAGCTGTACTCAGTATTTATGCATTTGGTGACCAACCTTGATATATTGTAATAGTACAGAGGTAAGACTTTTATATAAGCATACAGAGAGTTTCAAAAATCACTAGTGAATCGAACATACAATTCAATACAATCTGCTTAAACACCAATTGAGCAAAAGCACGAGCAAGTGTTTCAGTATTTGAGCCAACATTAAATTTGGTATTCATACAACTTGCTCCATCTTTCTGAAATCTTTCATAAATTTATTTCTACTATCCGTTAAGAAAATTATTTGGAAAAGTCACTACAAGCGGTTACCACTCAGTGCTCAACCACTCCATAGAGGTTTCAGTTAAATTGATACTGGGTGAATATGGTGATACTCTTTAGAAATGTTTATCTCATTCTGCTAACAACGACAACAATAAAAGAGCACGGTATAATATTTGCATTAAACACAAGGGTTACAGTCAGAAGAGCTGATTCAGTTCAGGTCTTATCCTTCCTAGTTTGTGATCCTGGACATGCCACTTCAGCTCTTTAAATTTTTATTTCCCTATCTGTGAAATGGGAATACTTACAACATTCTGTAAGATCAAAATCAAAACAAGATATAATGAAAACTGGAATATATATCATAAACACAATACATCATCATTATTAGAGAAGAATGCACTTGGCATATGAAGCAGTGAGTGTGGTTCACTCCTGTTTTCTGCAGGATTCAATAAAGACCCTGGGATCTCAAGTCAGACTCTATTGTTTACTGAGTGTATCAATGCTAGCATTCAGGTACGGCTCGCTTTGGCACGTCTGGGGCCTAGGAGCAAAGGTGATTGGAGGGAATTATCAAGAAATTAGCAGGACTTGGGGCCAATAGGGCAGAGAACTAAGCTTTGGGAAGAGAGGCAGTGACCAGGTTACACTGGTTCCAGGACAGGGTCAGGGCTGCACACAGTACATTATGACTGGATAGATTTAGGACAAGAACCAATGTTTTCTTTGGTCCAGGAATTGTAAGTACAGTCTTCTCCTTTACCCTTAGTCATGTGCCCTTGAGTCTGGATTTAAGACACAGTTCTAATTTCACAGCAGTACTTGCCTTGAATTTGAAGAGCAGGAACATACACTCCCCAATTTCATATAAACTTTAGATTGGAAAATCCCTTTTGGTTTACAGCAGTCAGCTAGTCTCCCAGTTGGGAGTGTAGAAAGAAGCCTAGTAAATTTTCATGGGAAAACACATTTTGAGTTATTAGATGAAACCAATACCAACAGTTACATGGAATATATGATGTATATTAAATACAAACCATTTGTGCTTACAAATGCTATGGTTGAAAGGGAAGTTTCACTTGATCCTTAAGAAACAATTTTGTGTCATTTTGGATATGGCTTTCTTTTTTTCTTTGTAAAGTAATCTTCAGACTTGAAGCCATCATGGTACTCCATGTTTTATTTTTCATTCTCATTCTCCCCTTGTCTCCCTTCCTTCCTCTGATATAGACACTAGAAAGACAGAAACCTGGCCCTGAACCACACTGGATGTCATTCTACCTGCATTTTGATCATCACAGCATCAGGACGTGCAGTCCAGTGTTACCACCATCACCCTGAGTTGCCAGGCAACGTCCTCAGAATGGCCTTCAGAAGTTATACCCAGAGGCAGAAGGGCCATTACCAAGGCCTAACTGCAGTAACATCATCAAAAGCCTTCTGCCATGTTATTGCATAACTTTCTGAAAAATTAAAGCACACACAACACTCAGAGAGGAAAAGTCACTAGGTGTGTATGGTGAGGGCTGAATGGGAGAAATTATTGTGAATATTGAGTGAGTAGGATTGCAGTAAAGCTAAATCTGTGGTCCAGCCAAGGACCTTGCAAGCTTGCTTTGCATCACAAGTACTCAACAGGAAGGCAGCAACCTTATGTGATCAATAACCAGTGGAATAACCTCAGGCTGCTTTCCAGTAGGCCTTGGTGCCTGTTGCAACTTCCTCTTAGGGTAGGAGCCCCTGAAGAGTTAGTGATTTGATATGAGAACTGTCTGGAGATCCTTATCATGTTCAAGGAACTTAGTGCTTGGTCTTTGAGGTTATATGTATGGGTTACTCCTTTAGTTGTTCTGAGGTTCTGTGTGAAGGGATGTTAAGAATGTACGCAGCACATCAAATGCAGAAATCTTGGGCTCCCTCAAGCTCCAAATGTCACAATGCTAAAGACAAAAGCTTTGAGGAAAATTACAAGATCCATCCAGAAATCAGAAATTGGAAAAAAAGCAGATTTTTCCTTGTGTACCACCAAGATTTTTCTCTACCTGGCTCTGTTTGAGAGTCTCATTTGAACCTCAGCTTAAAGAGGAAGGGTAAAGAAAATGGGCCTGAACAAGAATTTGAACTGAGAGAATTTAAAAGACTGAAAAGTGAGAATGGAAGTAAGAGATACTTGGGGAAAACCTTATAACCAAAAATTTAATTCATTTATGGTTTGGAGGACAGTATAACACAATTTAAACAGCTGTGAATTTACAGTCAGTAAGTTTACTATTTACAAATCCAAGCTTTGACTCTTGCTAGAGGATACTCAAGCATAACAATTAACCTCCCTGAGCCTTAACTTCTTTATCTGTAAAATGGAGTAATAGCCTATGAATTACTATGAGATAATGTATATACAGTGTCCAGTAGAGCAGTTGGTTCAGAATAGATTTTCAATGATCTGTAACCACTGTCACCTGCAAGAGCTGAATTGTTGCATGTTTCTTATGTGGTACAGGGAGGTCTACCCCAGTAACTGCACTAGCTTCCTCCTCACACGAAATTCTCTTTTCCAAATCCCTGTAGGTTAATTATGAAAGTATTTACATCTTGCGTCTTGCAAAACTTACCCGAAGAATTCTCAGATGGTTTTGAAATACTAAGCACTGATAGAAGCTCTCACATCCAAACATTTTCCTTTAATTATTAGTGACTTGGTTAAGTCTTGTCATAATCTGAAGGGAAAAAAAAGGAAAAAATTGTTAAAACCTAATCATGAGACAATGACATAGACAACTAATCTAATCTGTTTTTCTTCCCAACAGGAAATACTGACATAATGTCCATTCTTCTTTGCATAAGATAACTCTCTGTCTTTAAAAGATTTCCAATTGTTTGAAGTCAAACTAAAAGTAGGCAGGAAAAAAAGGCATTATCTAAAATATCTAAGCTTGAATTTGAAAGCAATCCTGAGTGCATATTTATACAATGTTTTAGAATAACAGACTCATAATATTTTCTAGTTGACTGTCCCTTAAAGATAATGGAATATTTATTTATGTTTGTTGGTACTATGGCTTATTGAAAAAAAAATCCACTTAGTTTAAAATGCTTATAAAACAATGCTTTGTTTATGACCTACCACGGCAAACAGAGGTTTTGTGCCCTTAATAATTGGATGGACACTGAGAGAACTTCAGTGACAATCTCATGACAGCTAAGCATCTTGCCAAGTCAAAGGATACTGAGGAAGTTCTCTCTTCATTGAGTCATGATAGACAATCCATTTTCAAGTAGAATTTAGTTTCATACCCCTTTTTTATTAAATCATTAAAATATTCATGTCTAGTAGAAGAGAAATTAACTGAGGTTTCATAAGCTTTAGGCCTAATAGTAGATGTGGTAGACTATTGGCAAAGATGCCCCCAGCCTTGTGTCTCCTATCCCTGTGGATCCATACATGACATTCTACCCTTCAACAGGTGAAGATACTTCCTTTTCCCCTTGATCTGGGTGGGCCTTGCTCATTACAATGCAGCAAAAGTGACTTTGTGCTACTTCTAGACCTAGACCTTAAGAGGCCTGTCAGCGTCTACTTTATCTCACTTGGAAGCCTGCTACCTTGTAAGAAGTCTAGATTTTTTAATGAATAAGGAGCAACTATTTGGAGAGAGAGAAGCCAAGTGCAGAAGAAATGAAGCACCCAACTTGATAACCAGCATCAAACCAAAGTCCTAGATATATTAGAGAGGCAGATTGGTTGTTCCAGCCCAGGTAAGCACCCAGATGCATGTAGCCTCATGAGTGGCCTTAGCCAAGAGCACATGGAGCAGAAGAACCACCAAGCTCAGCCCAGCTAACCCACAGAAAGGGAATTTTTACTTGTTTGTTTTAAGCACTAATTTATGTGTGACTTTTTTTATGTGGCAAAAGAACAGCATGTATACCTCAATGTCAATATTAGACAATGAAGAGTAGTAATTCTTGAAATTGAGCTTTGTAAATTGCATAGTCTTAGATGTGATAACCCTACGAATACCAAGGATCAATAATTCTTGGTTATTTTAAAGAGAAAGAATTATTTGATTGAGTTATGATAGTCATCTTCTCAACATGACTTGAAGTGTTAGTCACACCCCTAACTTTTCCTACAACGATTTCTCATGACAAAAATTGCCAGTAAGGAGCTCCTTCAACAGCAGATCTGGTTTTCCTTAGTTAAGTTTAAAAAAATGTACAAACAGAAAACATATGCCACTATGGTACATCCCACCATTGTCATACAAATGATTAGGGTGAAGACATGATGTCCTCTAGCACATTCATTGGATGTGCTTGGCAAAAATTTCATGTCACTCAGAGAAGCAGGGCTCTCATGGTAAATGATACTAAGCACTCTACTACCATGCACACACTACTCAGAATGTTTCATATATTACAGAAAAAAATCAGGACATGGTATCTACTCAAGTGAGTGGTAGTGAAGCCTGAAGTGGAGTCATAATAGTGAAGGAAAAAAAGGAAGGATAATGACACAGAATTTGTCAACCCTTAAAATATGGTGAGTGAGAGATTTAAAAGGATAGACAAGAAGGGATTCCAACATCCAAATACAAAATGAATGCGGTACAACATGTTGCTTTCTTTTTTGTGGGGATACTAGTAGGCCTTTAGCAAACCATCTTTTATGAGTACAAAAATTCCTTTGAGTTAATCCTGCCCTAAACTCCTGCAGTCCATAACCGCAGATTCTCTTAAAAGTGATTTTAACGTGCTTTCATTGGACTACTGTGCGTATGTAACAATTTAGATGAGAAGAGATATAAATCTAGATTTTAAGTTGACCCCATGAAACCAAAACCAAACCAAAACAAAAATCCAAAAGGAATTCATTAAAACCTTTCAGGATGATGGCTTATACTGCAATTACTCAGGGATTGAGAGCATACCTACCATTGACCAGTGCCTTCTGATTCCCAGCAACAGCTTTTCTTGAAAAGTTCAGATATGACTAAATATCATAAAATGTTTCAAATAAAATATTCTTTGGAAATCAGCAAGTCCTCTAGTGATTTTGCAGGGCTTCCAGTCCCTGTCAAAATGCTTAAGGAATTTATTTCTTTTTTTACTCTTGGGCTTTGTCTAGGGTAGGACATTCTGCTTATAGAAAATGTTCATATTTCCTGGCTTTTAGGCATATTCCCTGGCGAAATTCCATGATGCTATCTCCTCCTCACTACTGAAGTATTCAAACATTCTATACCAAGTAAAAAATAACCAAAACCAAAAATTTTCTATGTGCTCATAACCACTCCAGTCTTTCTTTTCTTTCTTCTCATAGCCAAACATCTCCACATCCTTATGCCACATGTGTTTGCCAGTGAACTCTGAGTTGGTTTCCATTTCCACCACTTCACTAAAGTTGCTTTTACTACAGCTTCCTATGACTGCTATGTGATTAAATCCAATGGACAATTTCAGTCCTCATCTTTCTTAACTACTTCTCAACTTTCGGCATAGTTAACCTCTTTCTTGAAGAACTTTTTTGCTTATCTGTTGTTATGGACTGAATGTTCATGTTCCCTCCAAAGTCATATGTTAAATCCCTAATCCCCAAAGTGATGTTTGGAGATAGGCATTTGTGAGGTAATTAGGGTTAGATGAGATCATGAGGGTGGGGTCCTCATGATGGGATTAGTGCCCTTATAAGAAAAGTTCACCAGACAGCTTGTTCTGCTTCTCTCCACACATAAAGTAGAGGTCATGTGAGCAAGCGGTGACATGGTGGCTGTCTACAAGCCCAGAGAAGAGGTCTGAGAATTAAACCTACCTTGCCAGCACCTTGATCTTAGACATCCCAATCTCCAAAACTGTGAGAAAATCAGGCTATTCTGGGACATCTCATTCTATATCATAAATTTAAATATTGGAGAGCTTTAAGATTCTATTCCTGAACTTTTTCTCACTCTGTCCTCTCCTTTTAGAAGATTTCCTCCTCTCTCATAGCTTTTCATGTCATCTCCATAAAGTCCTGCATGCTGTGCACATACAAATCTAGGGAGCAACATCCACAAAGACTACTGAGCTCATGTGAAGTGGCTGCCCTGTTCATGTGGTGATAACGCTCAAATTTATACAGTCAAATTGGTTTTCTCCTTTGAGATTCTTATATCCATCTGCTGCCCTAATATTTGCCTTTTGTTGTTCCGCAGGCATTTAAAATTAAATACATTCAGGATGAAATTCATAATCTCCCTTCCTCTCCAGTATTCCACATATCCTTAAATGGCTTCTCCATTCACACAGTTGCTCATGCAAGAAATCCATGGCTGTCTTTGATACCTACCCCTCCTATCACTCTCTACGTCTAATCAACCCCCCAAGTCAATCATTCACCCCCACTCCATGCAAATCTCTGTGGATTAACACAACAAAATTGATTTATTGTTTATGTAGCTCTCCACTATAAACAGGATGGCTTTCAGAACAGTGGCTCAAAGTCCAAGGCTCCTTCCACACTGTGGGCCTGCCATGCTTAGCACATGGCCTCCGAGATTATTGTGGAAGGGATAAAAGAAGGAAGGATTGCATAGGGGAGATTTTTATGGAACTGGTCTGGAAGCATTGTGCAAAGCATTCATTGCATATTTCACTGGTCAGAATTCAGTCACAGGGCTCCACCTACCTTCAAAGAAGGTTGGAAAATGTAGTTTAGTCATGTGCCCTAGAAAAGGAGAAGAAACATGGATATTGGTGACTATGAACTTCCTCTTCCATGATAGATCTTGTCAGTTTTGTCTTCAAAATGGATCTTTCATCTATTTCTCTTTCTCCATTGCCAACAACTTAATCCAGATGACTACCCTCTTACCCCTGAAACACTGTAATAGCTTCTTAATGAAGCTATTTCCACTATTGCTCCCTGAAATCTATTCTTGCCTCAGTGGACCAAGTAATCTCACACATGAATATAAATTTGTCAACTCCTTGCTCCTACTTAAACCTTTCAGTGCTTGCCCATTCTCTTAGGAAAGACCAAAACCCTTAAGAGGATCTAAGAGGTCACACATGATCTGCCCATGAACCACCTCAACCAGCTCACCACTCTCTCCCTTGGTCACTGCTGTCTGCATCAAGGCTTCACTGACACAGGGTGCTTGGGTCAGCTCTTCCCTCCTCTGGAATGCTTGGTTTATTTTTCTTGTCTTGGCCTTAGCCCCTTACTCATCCTTCAAGCCTCGCTTTAAATATCATTCCTTCGGGAATGTTGTCTCCCCCAACTCTTCCCCACACTAACCCCCAACAAAAGGCTCAGCTTCCTGTGTGGAATCATCCATTTTATAACTCCCCTTTTATAATATCCATTGCTATTTCAAATTAAATAATATTTATCTTTAATCTGTCTGCCTCACTAGACTGCACTCTCCATAAGGACAGGAAATGCATCTCACACCACAGTCACCTGCATGTAGCACAGTGTCTGACACCTAACAGCTGCTGGGGCCCACTCGGGCTGGCTCCTGAGAGATGATTGGTAAACTCCCGGGAATCTTGTAAGCTGGCTGTCAAACAGCCATTATTAAAAATTAAACTATAGCAACTTACAATAAAATAAATTATATTTAAAAACAAATATAATAAATACTGAAAAATCATCATTTCCTAATTATTTTACTACATTTTGTTATCTATAGTCTGGAAGTTATTGATGTCTATTGTGTGCACATTGGAAAGATCGCATAATAGTATGCTATGTGTATCTCATCCCAACTCTGTGCTCAATGACTTCATGTTGGTAGCTTGAGATCGGTCATGGTAGAACTATTTACACCATGGAAATGAGCAAATGCTACAAATCAGGGTTCCCTTCCACCTCCACTCAGCCGATTGTTAAAGCTTTGCTGGCACATCACATAATAAGTGCTTTACAATTATATGTTGAATGAATAAAAGAATGAAAATTGTAAGGCTAATGTGCTTTCCTCCACTATCGTTGCAAGAATGTGGATCATCCCCTGGCTTATTTCACAACCTTACCAATCATCTAAGTAATTCAAATTCCCACAGCTTTCCCAATCATGCAAAGAATTCAGATCAAAATAAATCAGCCGTCTCTCTAATCCATTCAGAGTTTAGGCAGATTGTCATTTTTGCCTGAATCACGCAGGTAATTTCCTCGGTTCTCTGTTTATTTTGTATGGAGATCAGCCTCTGTTCTAGCATTTAAAAGTCATTATGGCAATATCCTGCCCTGTTACAGCTTTTCCTAGTTATTTTTACCAATAGATCAGAGGTCAATGAAATTAATCAGGAAACATGGATAATACAATTGTTTAGTGTCATAAGGAATCTACAAGAACTCTTGAGTTAGATGAGCAATTTGGAATAAAGGTACTCTCTAACACTCCTACATTAATTCCAACAAACAGGCCCTCAAAACCCTGACATTGCCCATTGTCCTAAATTTCTTGTTGTAATATGAACGAGTCCAGTGTTTCTCTGGCTTTGAACTTGGCCTTTCTTGCACTATTGCAACAGAAACTCCATCTTGTGGAGGCACTGCCATCATTCTCTAGGCAGGAGCTGAACACTAACTGTCAAAGGATCCAAAAGGTGTCCTAGGAAGCCAACCTGGGCAGCTGTATTTCAGGTGTGACTGAACTGTGTCAACTTGTGCAAGTTAATTATCTTTCTGGGTCTCAGTTTCCTCATTTGTCAATAGAGCTTGAGCTAGATAATAAAGTCCTTTTCAGGTATAATTTATTATAATTCTTCTGTATAAATAAAGTTTATGTTGAAACTTCTGGGTTTCCTCAAAGGGAGGGGCTCTGGGAGTACAAATTTTGACTTAGCCTATAAGGACAAATATTTTTTCAGGTTCGCCTCTCTACCCAAAAGATCCTTGAGGTTTACACTGAGTTAACACCACGCAAGAAAGGTAAGCTGTAAATTACTTAGTTGGCCAAAATCAACTGTAGGTCAGTTATTTCAAGACTTGCTCAATTTTAGTGTTTGAAAAATATCAACACCTCCATTATGCTGTTAGTATTGAGGCAGGGGGACTGGGGGGAAGCACAGTAGACCCTCTTCTAAAGAGATCAGGCTTGGGAGGTAGGAAGGCGCTCAGTGAGCTGTCACACAGAGGGCGTTTTAATAAAGAAGGTAGAACAAGGCCTTTGAAAGGGAAGTGTTGATTGCAAAGCATGTATAGAGGAATTTTAAGAATAAAGCAGGCCCTATGTGGCTAAATGATTAGCAATGTTATTCGAGAACTAGAAACTTAAAGACCAGCATGAAGAACTTTATTCATGTTAATCTATTCATCAGTTAGCTCTGTTTAGAAGTTGTCTCAAATGCATTTTGGATGGACTGTGAGAAATTTACACAGAAAAAGTGCTACTGTGACTTTGCCAATAAATTGTATATTTCACCATGTGCTAATGATTTTTTTTTTCCAAAAAAGAATACGTTGTGACCTCAATAAACTTTTATATGTCAGAATAATGAAACAGAACCTTATTTTCTGGTGCCAACTTTCCATAAAATCACTCTTTAAAAAATATTAATCTCATTGCAGCATGTAGAATTTTACACACAGCTTTAGAATAGGTCTGGCACTATACATCTTTATAAAGTGCAAAGACTTGGAATAGATTCAAGATTCAAATGCCAACGTTTGTATCTGTACCTTTGACTTCTTATTGTTTTAAATAAGCTTCTTATTATTTTAAATAGCATATGCTTACTCCATATCACATAACATTGTCACATCTTAGATAGCACCAATTGGCTGATGTTGCTCCTTTGTGATATTTTCCACAGTGGACACTTTAATAGTCTGTGATGTGGAAGACAGCAAATATGTGTATGATTCCTTTTTTTCAGCAGAAGTTGTAGCCCTAAAACTAACAAAAGTTAAGAGCATTGCATTTAAAAATATATAAATGTCAACCTTTAGAGTGGTTAATTTGTTTTCAGCATAGTGTCCTGGCTAAGACCTAAGAGCTCAGGTTGCTTGGGTCCAAGTCCCACCCTGCCTATTACTAGCTGTGTAACCTTGGGTGCATCATTTACCCTTCCTGTGCCTGGACTGTTTCATGTCTACAATAGGTATAATAGCACCTACATCATAGATTCTTATTAGTTAATATTTGTGACGTGTTTTAGACAGTTACTGGCACAAAACAAATGCTGTTAAATTCTTGTTGTTGTTGTTTTCCTTAGATGTCCATAGAGGGCTGTAGAGAGGAAAAAGAAAACCTATGTTCTACAAGGGCACGAAGAACAACTTGGCAGAAAAGAATAATACAGTTACAGATATTGAATGAGTATGAAAATCATTTACTTATTTGCAAATAGTTTAAAACATTTATAGTTGAGATTTTTCTACACAATAATTTCAGTTCATAGCTACTCTATTTCAAGGCAATAAGGGACTGGGGATAGGAAAACGACATCAATGGGAATGGTGGAGTAGGGACCTCCAAAGAGCTATTCCATCATAAAAACAAGAAAAATACTGACAAAAATTGTCAGAATCAACTTTTTCAGTACTCTGTAAATTAACCAAAGACTTGCAACAATCCAAGGAGAGTTTTTTTAAAATTTTTTAAAAGTTTTAAAAAGTTTTTTTAAAACTTTTTAAAAAATTTTAAAAACTAGCCAAATCTGGGTAAAACATCAGGCTTCGTGATTCTTGAATTTATCCTAATCTCATCACTGTCTCCCCAAGTCTGTGATAGTCTTGAAAACTAGCAGTCACTCAGTCATGACAGCTTTGAAAATCAGCAGCTTAGCAGCCACCCAAGAGAAAAAGAACAGGTTTGGAACTCCTCAAAAATGTCAGTCTCAGAGAATTGTCACTATTTGACCTGTCTGGTTATTCCCAACCCCAACCCAAAGGACTTGTCCTTATTCAGTGCAAATAGCTTTTTCTCTGGGAGCATTTGCCAGAAATAATCAGCAACAGTTATTTAATATTGCAGCTATCTGAGGCAGTGATGAGAGTTGGCACAAACAAGAAGCTGACCAAACAACTTAAAAGGAAAAGTTGGAGTATGAGATGTCCATAGGGAGCTATTCCTGGAAATCTAGAAGGACATGTACATACATAGGACTGTGCACATGCCCAAAATAGATCTGAGAAAGTCCTGGACTCACCTGTCTGACCTGAGGTGCCACACAGGCAGGAAGTGAAAGCCCAGGCAAAGTTGCAACCTGCTTGCTTGAATGTTGAAGGTACTCCCGCAGAACAGACAGTGAATCTTTTGCCAAGGGATGGAAGACTTATTGATTCCAGGTATTTAAGGAAATCTCCGTCAGGTTAGTCGTCCACTAGCTTAACTGAATGGAGACTTCACCAGCCACAAATGAAAGGGAATACAGACTTGACAGAATATATTCAGGAAATTCACTAGATAAACAAATAGTACCACCACCACAAACAACAACAAACTCTAACAAATGCAGCAACAGCAAATTTCAGGAGAGGGGACCAGAGTTCCCACATTATGTTATTTAAAATGTCTGATTTTCATCAAAAAATTACAAATGTAAAAAAATAAGAAAGAATGACAGCAAATGCTGGAAAAAAAGCAGTCAATAGAAACTTTCCCCATGGAAGCTCAGATGTTGGACTTAATAGGCAAAGATTTTTAAATCAGTTATCTTAAATATGTTCAAGAACCTAAGGAAATTATTTTGAAAGGATAAGAAGAAAGTATGAGAATAATGTCTCACAAAATAGAGACTACCAATAAATAGAAGAAAATGAAAATAAATCAAGTAGAAATGTGGAGCTGAAAAGAACAATAAATCATATAAAAAATTCAGTAGAGGAGCTAAAAAACAGACGTGAATTGGCAGAAGGATCAGTGAACTTAAAGACAGGTCAATTAAGATTATCAGGTCTGAGTAATAGAAAGAAGAAAAAAGTGAAGAAAAATAAACAGATCGTATGGTGAGACATTGAACACCATCTATGAGGCACCGTCAAGCATATCAAACACATAATGGGAGTTCTAGAAAGAAAGAAAAGAGATAAAGGAGAGACAGAATATTTGAAGAAATGATGGCTGAAAAACCCCCAAATTTGATAACAAATATTGATCTAGACATCCAAGAAGCTTGATGAATTCCAAGTAGGATAAACTCAAAAAGATCCATTCCTAGACACATCATAATATAATAAAACTGTTGAAATTCAAAGAAAAAGAGTGTTTCTTGAAAACAGTGAAAAAGAAATAACACATCATGTATCGAGGATCCTCAATAAGATGATCTCTTACTAGAAACAATGGAGTCCAGACTGCAGTAGGATGATATATTTAAGCTGCTGAAAGAAAATGACTGTCAACCAAGAGTTTTATGTCCAGCAAAATTATCTTTTGAAAAAGGAGGGGGAAATTAAGACATTCAAGACAAACAAAAACTAAGAAAAAATCATTGCTAGCAGACCTGACTAATGAGAAACACTACAAGGAGACCTTCAAGCTTGTATGAAAGGATAATAGAGAGTAACTTGAATCCACATAAAGAAATAAAGAGCACCAAAATGGTAACTGTATGGACAAATATAAATAGCAGCTTAAATGTATTTGTTTGTAACTCTTATTTTTCTCCTATCTGATTTAAAAAACAATTGCAAAAAGCAATAATTATAAATCTTTGTTCATGAGCATATTATGTATAAAGATGTTATTTGTATAAATATAACAGCACCAGAAAGAGGAGAAGGCAGTGGAGTTATATAGAAGCAAAGTTTTTTGATATTATTGAAATTAAGTTATTGATTTGAACTAGATTGTTATACAACATTAATCACTAGGGCAGCTACTAAGAAAATAACTTAAAATAGCAAAATAATGACAAAGGAATAAAAATGGTAAATGATAAAATATCTATTTAAGAAAAAGAAAGTAGTAATGTAGAAATAGAACAGCCAAAAAAAAAAAAAAGACATGTAGAAAATAAATTGCAAATGTCAGATGCAAATCATACCTTTTCATTCATTACATTGCCTGTAAGTTAATGCTTCAGTAAAAAGGCAGAGATTGGCAGAATATATAAAAATGTGACCCCAACCTTTTGCTATCTACAAGAGATAAGCCTGAGATTCAAAGACACAAATAGGTTAAAAGTGAAAGGATAAAAACAGATATGCCACAGAAACAGTAACTACATAGACAAATATAACCAACAGCTTAAATGTAATTTTGTGGCTATACAAATACAGACAAAATAGACTTTGGGACAAAAATTGTTACTAAAGACAAGAAGAATATTTTATAATGATAAAAGAGACAAGCCATTAAGGAAATATAATAATGACATATATTTATGCACCTACAAGCAGAGGCTGAAAATTTTTAAAGCAAAAACTTACAGAGTTTAACGGAGAAATGAAAATTCACAATAACAGTTGGAGACTTCAATACTGCACTTACAATAATAGATAAAACAATTAGATGAAAGATCAGCAAGAAAACAGAAGATGTGAACATTGTAAATTATTTAGACATAACAGGCATCTAAAAAAATATTTTATCCAATGGCAACAGAACACACATTTTTCTCAAATGTACATGGAACATTCTCCAGGATAGGTTATATGTTAGGCCATAAAACAAGTCTTAATAAAGGTAAAAGGATTGAAATTATAAAAGTATGTTCTTTGACTATATGGAATGAAATTAGAGATAAATAACAGAAGGAAATCTGGAAATTCACAAATATGTGGAAATTAAATGGAACACTCTTAAATAACTAATAAGTCAAAGAAGAAATCATAAGAGAATTTAGAAACTACCTTGAGATGAATTAAAATAAAAATACAACATACCAAAACTTGTGGAATGCAGTTAAAACAGTACTCTATTAAAGGAAAATAAATAGCTGTAAATGCAAATGCCTACATTAAAAAAGAAGAAAGATTTAAATTTATAACCTGACCTTTCCTTAATAAATTAGAAAAAGAAAAGCAAGCTAAATCCAAACAAGAAGAAGGAAGAAAATGATAAAAATTTGGCAGAAATAAAGACTTGAAAACAATAGAAAAGTAATGAAACCAAAAGTTGGTTCTTTCGAAAACCAGAAAAATTGATTGAGGTTTAGCTAGATTGACTAAGAAAAAAGAGAAAAGGTTCAAAGCACTAAAATAATGAATGAAAGACAGAACATTACTACACATCTTACAAAAATAAAAAGAATTATAAGGGAATACTACGAACAATTATATGTTTGCAAATGAGATAACATGGGTGAAATGGATAAATTTCTAGAAATACATACATTGCTGAAACTGATTCAAGAAGAAATAGAAAATCTGAAAACATATAACAAGCTAGGATATTGAATTAGTAGTCATAAAAATTCCTATAAAGAGAATGGCTCCATTGGTGAATTCTACCAAACATTTAAAATTGGGGTATCCATCACCTCAAACATTTATCACTTCTTTGTGTTACAAACATTACAATTCCACTCTTCTACTTATTTTAAAGTCTACCATAACTTAATGTTGTCTATGGTTGCTTTGTTGGGCTATCGAACATTATTCATTCTATGTAACTATCTAGCTATATTTTTGCACCTATTAACCATCCCCTCTTTATTCTCCCCAACCCCACTACCCTTCCCAGCTTTTGGAAACAATCATTCTATTCTCTGTCTCCATGAGATCTATCGTTTTAATGCTTAGCTCCCACATATGATTGAGACCATGTGAGATTTGTCATTCTGTGCTTGGCTTATTTCACACAACATAGTATTCTCCAGTTCTATTCATGTTGTTGCAAATGAGAGGATTTCTTTCTGCTTTGTGGCTATAAAATATTCAGTTGTATATATCTACTGAAATTTCTTTATCCATTCATCTGTTGATGGACATTTAGGTCTACCTTGGCTATTGTGAATGGGAAACAAATGATATGTCACTCGTTGATTAATGGATGAATAAGATTTGGTGAATTTATATAATAAAATATTATTCATCCATAAGACAGTACTGATACATGCTACAACATGGATGTACCTTAGAAACAAGATTAATAAAAGAAGCCAGACATAAAAGGCCATATATTGTATGATTCTATTTGCATGATGTATCCAGAGAGGCAAAGCCACAGAGACAGAAAGATATTTAGTAGTTGCCAGGCCCTGGGGATGGGAATAGGAACATGGTAACTGCTAACAGGTACAGAGTGTTTTTTAGGGTGATTAAAATGTTCTTGAATTAGATAATAATGATTCAACTCTGTGAATGTGCTAAGAAGCACTGAGTCATATACTTTAAAAGGGCTAGATTAGAACCAAGAGAGTGTTTGGCACTGCCTGAAAAATGTCAAATGCTCAGCAAATGTTAGTTGTTGATAATATTATTAATATGAATAGATAAATTACATCATTAAGAATAAAACCAAAAAGAATAAATAACTAAATTTTCTCTAGAGGAAATAAGTGAGAATATTTGACTAGCACTGAATATGGGTCTCTGGAAAGTGACTCCAGCCCCATGCCAAGTGGAAAGAGAAGAAAAACACAATACACCACGTGGGCTGTACCTGTCCAATGGGGGTCCCTCCCTGCATTACTCAGGTTAAAAAAAAAAACAAAAACCTATCACTAAACAAATAAAACCTTAATGCTACAGCCCTGGTGAATGCCACACAGAGTTGCACTTGTGAGAAGCAGCTTGATTACAAAGTAATGCCTTCTTTTCTGAAAATCTGTCATTGTGACTTTCAGTCAGGACTCATGGGGAAGGCTAGTGATTTATTTCTTTCAAGGGCATCCATAACAACCTGGCCCCTCAATGAACTCTGCTTTCAGCTGTCCCAGAGGGTGACGGCATGTCTCTCTGAGGTACAGCCACCAGGGCGATTCCTCATGAGGCATGCGGTCTATATTTTAAATCAGAGCAGCTCAAACATACCATCTAAATTCAGTGAGAATTTCTCCAATGATTTTCAGGACATACAGCAGTTTAATGCAATTGATTTATATTTAAAAAAGGCTTCCCTTTTTTAAAAAAATATTACAGACAACAAGGAAGCTGCTATGGAAGAAGCTTTCGTGTGTGCCTGTGGCTCTGGAAGTCCAGATTAGCGTGCTCTGAGAGTCAGTCCCCCTAAAGAACCAGACTGGGGAAGCAGGCTTTTCCCCCACTTTTTTGGTGAACAAAGGAGACAAAGGAAGTACGCCTTGGTGGAAGAAGAATAGAAGCTGGACCAAAGAGGGAGAGCTTCCTGAATGGCCAGGGAGGAAAGAATCAGGGTGGGGAAGCAGAAGAATTTAGGCTACTGGCAGTCGTCTGCCTAAGACTTCTCTCGTCTTCATGTACTTGCTCTCGACGTGTGGGCAAAGTCACAGACACAGAGAAATCACTTCTCTGTAGTTGGCACAACCCCCTTGAATATTTGTGGCCACTGATGCTATTCCTAAGAAGGTCAAGGAAGTTATGGGGAAAATCTCTTTCCTCCAGCATCGGTCCCCTCAAAAAGAAAGCGCCAAAACCTTGACTATGGCTAAGAAACTGGTATTTCATAACACAGCCTGTTTGCGGGTGTTTCTCTACCACTGTGATCATTAATATGTCTGTTTCCTCTAAGGCTTAAAATTAGAACACCAGGCCCGAGTTTGTTTACAGTTCAGCATGTGTAGGGCCCGAGCCACACAGCACGCCCAACAGGAAGTGTGTGTGCAGGTCATCGCTGTTCTCTACAATGAGAGTATCACCCGTGCTGTGTTTAGACAGGAAAGTCCAGAAAAATGAGCACAGCATCAACGTTGCCAGTGATTCAGAAACAGAGATATCTGGAAGCGATAAAAACCACGATTGATAAAAGCTTCCCTTGTTAAATTTAGGCCACACATACTCTACGTAAAATATGGCACTTAGGAAATGATTTGTGTTGATAAAACCTGATGGAGTTGTTTTTCCAAATGTCTTCTCCCTGCTGGGAATTTCCCACTTCGGCAGGCTCTCCCGGGCCTCCCCAGTTGCTAGTCTCCTTCCATGACCTGACCTGGTGTTGTTTATACGGCTGTTTACACATTTCTTAACAGCCTTTGCAAAAGGTCTTTAATGACTTTCACTCCTGGCAGCGCTTTGCTTGAGGCAAAGCTCCAAAGTCGCCCGTGTTGTCGTGTTTATTTGTGCAGTGCCCTCCCCAGCTTCCCCCAGACCCCTCAGAGAGGGGCCTGGAAAGCATTCTGCAGGTTAGATAGATGCCGATGAGTTTTAAGACTCGGGCTGTAGCTGTTAGTGAAGAAGTATGGAAAGGCCATTTAAACAATCAGGAACTGTCCTCATGTTCCAAGGGGGCCCACTTGGAGGCCTGAACATGACTGAGCCTGCTTGAAGAAGTATGTCATGTCCCAACTCTGGTACTCATCAGTTGTGTGATGGAGGATAAGCCCACTATCTTGGGCCTTCGTTCCCTCATCTGCTAAACGAAGGGAGTGAAATAGATGGCTGCTAAGGGCCAACCACCTGGAACAGGCTGGAATCAGCGATTCCTTTGTAACCCCAGACAAAGTGGCTCACACTGGCTATAGATTATGAAAGATGAAAAATTTCCTCCTACAGATGGCTTGAAGAATAATATGATGGAAAAAGCATTTTCCTTTGAGGTTAGATTGACACGTTAAAGTGTGAAGAAGATAACTGACAGTCAAATTATGTAATTCAGGCCATGAAAATGCAAGTAGGATCTAGATTATCCAGCACAATATTTTAACCTGGGCCTTGCCAGCTCTTCCTTTCTGCTTTGTAGAGACTATTGTAAAGTAATGGGGAAGCCAGGACTCTATCATGAAATGAATGGGGCAGAGTCAGGGTAGACTAAGGAGCATCTGAGTGGGCAAAGCAAGAATGGGAAGAAGAGGAGCCCAGAGTGTGAGGGCCTGGGTTCCATAACAGTGCGGTGTCCTGACTCCTGTGCCAGTCACAGGGACGACCAGGGAACTGCTGAAATCGGCTGCATCCATATTAGCAAAGTTCTGATACCAAAGGACACGCACTGCATAGACATAGAAATAAAGACATCAAAACTGGGCCCATTTAGCATTAAAACAGTGTCAAGCACTTTTGATCTAGAAGTGAGGGTAAGACATGGTAGAATCACATGACATTTCAAAACACGATCTTTGGTTACTGTGACAAATTTACATATTTGAAAGATTCAGAACTGCTCCGAACACAGAGAAAGTATCTTCAAAACGAATTAATGTAAATGTGGGAATTTCTCTATTCCACATAACCATTACTAGAGGAATATCCCCTCTGACATTGTCTTCATAAAACCCTCATGTTCACATGCTAGATTACCTTGCTCTAAATTTCTTAGAAAGTTGATTTGAAGGTTGCTAGCTGTAACTCTTTCTCATGAGCTTCCATGTTGGTTCCCGGCGTGTTCATTAAACACCTACTCTTGTAATAGGCTTGGGGATACCAAAATGAAAAAGGTATGACTATAGCACATCTCTGCCTCCAAAAGATTACAGTATAAAGACAGGAAATGCTAGATAATTTTGCAATGCAACAAACTGTAATAGAAAAGAGTAAATGCATCCCTGAACTTTTTTTCCTTTATGAATCTCTTTTTCGTATCAGTTAGGGAATACATGCTCACGGCAATCCAAATGCTCTGCCTCACCACATGTACTTGGGCTCTTGGTCCACCTGAGTAATGGCAGTAGCTTCCTTTAAAAAGATGTTCTGGCTGGTGTTTTTTACAACATCATCCAGGTAAATGATTCTGTACTGGGGTCTCTCAGTTCCTTGAACTCCTCTCTTCTGGTGATCTTATCTCTGACCTACCGTATTCTGGGTCCTTCCCAACATTGTCATTACTAAAAACTGAAACCCCTTCGTAACGTCTCCCCAGAAGAGTTTATCACTTCTATGAACCATTGACAGCTGCATGTATTCCAGATTTCTCCTCCCTTTTTCCAGTTGGGAGTTTTATTTCAGGTCAAGTGTCTTTGCCTCACCATCGTATGTTGGAGGTGTGTTTGTGACTGGGTGGGATGGGGGTGGCAGATACCATGTCTTTTTGTTCAAAAGTCTGTGATCTGCAAAAGGCCACATTCAGATCTAATTGAGAGGACTGCCTAGTGTACTCTAGGAGTGGGAGAAAAAGTGCAACGGATATATATATTTAACTTTGCTGATACAGTAAGTTAGAAAGAGATAAATTAGGAGAAAAATAAGGCAAGAAAGGGGGATTAATTATGAGGCAGGGGGAGGAATTGCTGGGTGGCTAGAGAATACTTCAGTGAAATTAGGTAAAAAATATGAGAGAAAATACTGATTACAGAATAATAATTCATGAAGTCTAACATTTGAAGAGTAGGAGTTTCAGTAGAGAATTGACCAAATGGAGAGGAAAATTTGAGGTCATTTTCTTTCTCTGTTAGGGCCTTTACTTTTTCAAGGAAAAAAAAATCTATTTTCTATATAATAACCATCTCAAAGTTTCTCTTTCTCCAAGTCTATTCAGTCACTTCAACATGAAATTCTTTATATTCTTTTAAAATATTTCAACTTCCCTAGAAAACTACAAGTGCCTTATCAGTTAGCAAGAAATCAGGGCTGTGAGATTTAGGGACCATCCCTCTGACCTAGGGAGGAAGGTCCAGTGAAGCTTTTATCTTTACATTGGAGCTACTCGCCCACTGTGACAATTATTTGTGGATCTGTATTTCATACCCATCAACAAGCAGTGAACCTTTAAGTGGCAGCAAATTAAAGAACGAATGTCTGAGTGCGTGTCTTCCTGCATTTAAAGAGCCAGTAGCAATTTGTAAGATCAAAATTACCCCACTAGTTCCTTAATTCTGAGTGTATGAAATCATATGACAGCATTTACTAGGCACTGTGGTCATAAATATAACAAAATATTAGTTATATAATTAAAAGGACCATATGCAGAAAATGTTCACAGATTTATTTCATTGAAGGCAATATCACCCCTGGTGCAATAGAAAGAATTTGAATTAGGGATTGAAAGAATTTGAATTAGGGTAAGGAGATCTAACTTGGTTTATTCTACCCTTGTCTTCTGGATAGCTGATTAAAAGCCTGTTTTCTTTTCCCCATCTTTAAAATAGTAATAGTGGATTTTAAATTAAATGAGATTGTGAACATGAAAGTAATTTGAAAAGTAGAAAACACCGTTCCAAGTTCAACTGCTTCTGTAATTAGTAGTACATTATTAGCAATAACTACCAGTAAAAATTAATGAACTAATCAGTAATAATCCTTATTAGTAATAATTACTATTATGAACTAATTAGTAATAATTATTATTGATACTAATTAATAATGAAATAATTTATATGTGTAATAATTAGCAATCATACTTACTAATAAACTAATTTGTATGTGCAAGGTACATGTATTATTCTCATTCAATCCCCATAGCAGCTCTATGAGACAGGTTCCATGGTTTTTTCCATTTTACAGATGGGATAACTGAGGATTGGTAAGAGTCAATAACTTGTCAAGGTCTCAAGAGGTCTCAGTGGGTTAGCACCATGACATCTGATTCCAAATTCCCCCATCAATCTAATTCATTCCCTATCAAGGTTTACAGGAGATTCAAGACATGTGTTTTTTTTAACCTATTTTCCAACCTTTGTTATTAGTGTATTTTTAGTGTTAGTTATCAATTTGTGTATTAGTGTATTTTTCTTCAAGATTTTTTAGCGACAAATTAAAAGAAATTTATTTCAAAATATTAAGCGAGTACAAATGTTTTTGTTACATGAATATACCATATAATGCTGAAGTCGGGGCTTTCAGTGTGCCCATCACCAAGAAAGCGTTCATTGTACCCAATAGGTACATTTTTATCCCTTTCCCCTCCCCTCCCTGTTCTTAGTTTCCAATGTCCTTTATGGTCTCTTTATGCGATGTGTAAGCATTCTTTAGCTCCCACTTATTAGTGAGAACACATGGTGTTTGTCTTTCCATTTGTGAGATACTTCACTTAGGATAATGGTCTCCAGTTCCATCCAAGTTGCTATGAAAGACATTATTTTATTCATTGTTATGGCTGAATAGGAGGACTCCATGATGTCGTATTTTCTTTATCCATGCATGAATTGATAGGCATTTAGATTTATTTCATATCTTTGCAATTGTGAATTGTGCTATGATAAGCATTCTAGTGCAGGTGTCTCTTTGATAAAATAATTTCATTTCCTTTGTGTAGATACCCAGTAGTGAGATTGCTGGATCAAATGATAAGTCTACATTTATTCTTTGAGGACTCTCCATAGAGGTTGTACTAATTTGCAGTCCTATCTACACTGTGTAAAGCATTCCTTTCTCTCTGCCTCCATGCCAGCATCTGTTGTTTTTTGAATTTTTAATAGTGGCCATTCTGACAGGGATAAGGTGGTAGGTATATCATTGTGGTTTCAATTTGCATTTCCCTGGGGATTAATGATGTTGAGCACTTTTTCACATGTTTGTTGGCCATTTGTCTATCTTCTCTGAAAAACTTCTGTTCATCTTTCGTCCACTTTTAAATGTCATTGTTTGTTTTTTTCCTTGCTGATTTGTTTGAGTTCCTTGTAGATTCTGGATATTAGTACTTTGTTGGATGTATAGTTGACAAATATTTTCTTCCATTCTGTAGGTTGCCTGTTCACTCTGTTGATTATTTCCTTTGCTGTTCAGAAGCTTTTAAATTTAATCAAGTCCTATTTATTTATTTTTTTGTTGCTGTATTTGCCGTTGGGGTCTTAGTCCTAAATTCTTTGCCTAGGCCTATGTCTAGAGGAGCATTTTTCTTATATTTTCTTCTAGAATTTTTATGGTTTCATGTCTTGCATTTAAGTCTTTAATCCATCTTGATTTAATTTTTGGATATGGCAAGAGATAGGGATCCTGTTTCATTCTTCTGCATGTGTCTATCCAATTTTCCCAGCACCATTTGTTGAATAGGGCATAATTTCCTCAATGCATGTTTTGTCTGCTTTGTCAAATATCAGTTGGTTGTAGTTATATGGTTTTATATCTGGGTTCTCTGTTCTGTTACATTGGTCTATGTCTCTACTTTTATACCAGTACTATGCCGTTTTGGTTACTATAAACTTATAGTATAATTTGATGTCAGGTAATGTAGTGCCTCCAGATTTGTTCTTTTTGCTTAAGATTGCTTTGCTTATTCAGGCTCTTTTTTGGTTCCAAATGAAGTTTGGGATTATATTTTCTAGATTTGTGAAATATGACATTGGTATTTTGATGGGAATTGAATCTATAAATCACTATGGACAGTATGGACATTTTAACGATGTTGATTCTACCAATCCATAAGCATGGCAGGTTTTTCCATTTTTGTAATCTATGATTTCTTTCATCAGTGTTTTAAAGTTTTCCTTGTAGAGACCTTTCACCTCCCTGGTTAAAAATATTCCTAAGTATTTTATTTTCTTTGTAAATGGTATTGAGTCCTTGATTTAACTCTCAGCTTGACTGTTATTAGGATATAGGAATGCTATATCCTGCATTGATTTTGTGCATTGTATGCAGTGATTTTGTAACCTGACACTTTGCTTAATTTATTTATCAATTCTAGGAGACTTTTGGTGGAGTCTTTAGAGTTTTCTAGCTACAAGATCATATGATTGGCAAACAGGGGTGGTTTGACCTCCTCTTTCCTGATTTGGATACCCTTTATTTCTTTCTCTTGCTTGATTGGTCTGGCTAGGACTGCCAGTACTATGTTGAATAGAAGTGGTGACAGTGGGTACTCTTGTTTTTTTCCACTTCTTACGGGGAGTGCTTTCAACTTTTACCCATTCAGTACGATGTTGACCAGGTTTGTCATATGTGGCTTTTATAATTTTAAGATGTGTTCCTGCTATGTCTAGTTTGTTGAGGATTTTTATCATGAAAGTGTGCTTGATTTTATCCAATGGTTTTTCTGCATCTATTGAGATGATCATGTGGTCTTTGTTTTTGCTTCTGTTTATGTGGTAAATCATATTTATTGATTTGCATATGTTGAACCATCCTTGTATCTTTGGGAATGAAGTACACTTGATCATGGTGAATTGTCTTTTTCATGTGTTGCTGAATTTTGTTTGCTAGTAGTTTTTGAGGGTTTTTGCATCTGTGTTCATAAGAGATATTGGTCTGTAGTTTTCTTTTTTTGTTGTTTCCTTTCCTGGCTTTGGTCTCAAGGTGATACTGGCTTCATAGAATTAATTAGGGAGGATTCTCTCCTTCTTGATGTTATGGAATAATTTCTATAAGATAGGTGCCAGTTCTTTATAGATCTGGTAGAATTTGGCTATGAATCCTTTAAGATTTATTATGCTAAGTAGCAGTGATACAAAGATGCTATCCTGTCCTCGTCCTCAAGTGGCTCCTAGTTTAGTGGTAGAAGTTTAAGGGTGCAGACAATTAGAGTGTAGCCTGATAAGTGTTTTGATGAGGGTCAACTTCTTGGGCCTGAAACCTGTTCAGTCATGCTAGACTTTGCAATAGTAAGGGTCCCGTGCTTGGTGTAATGCTCTGCTGTAGCTATTTTGAAATTCTTGATAATTTTGAACAATAAGACCCACTCTTTCATTTTGTCCTGGGCCACATAAATTAGGTACTGGTTTGAACAGAAATGCAAGTGGTATACTATGGGGGTGGAGCAGGGAAAGGGTTAGAAAAAGAGCTTTAGAAGAAGTTCTGCCTGAGCTTAATCTTGAATTATAAGAAGGAGTTAGCTAGAAAATAAGGATTTAGGGCAGGGCAGCCTCCACTCATTGTAAGCTAAGGGCCCAGCAGGTGCCAAGACAGAGCCCAATCTGGAGAGGGTGACTGGGGAACCTGGCTAGACCCAATGCTTTTCTTTATAGGACAAAGGACTTGGGAAGCTGTCCTTTGCTGTTTCTCATCTTACCCAGCCCACCAGGTAATGCTGAATGTCAAAGCACAATGGTAAGATTCCCCTGCAAGAGCCACACCATGCTCTAAGGCAAAAGGTGTGGTGGTGACATGAGGCTACTGGTCAGGTCCTTGAGTACCAGTATTAAAAATCTAGAATGAAAAAAACAAAGGGTCCAGTTGCCTGCATCCCTTGAGTAGAGTGTGTAGGAAAGGCACTGAGCTCACCATGAAAGCTAGTATTCCACTTTAAGATGAAGATATGGAACACTAAGTACCTAGGAGGTACCACATAATAATATTAGTTAACAGTTCTGTAGTGTTCACTAAAGGTCAGTCACCGTTCTAAGTACTTACTTGTATTAAACCATTTAATCTTCTTAACTACTCTATGAGGTGGGTGCTGTAGAAAATAACCATTTTCCTCATTTTACAGATGAATAAAATCAAGGCAAAAAGAGGATGAATAACTTTCCAACATCACACAGCAAGCAAATGGCAGAGGTAGGATTTCTACCCATGTTGTCTATCTCCAGAGTTTATGCTTATAACCACTCCAATGTATTGAAGACCAGTATTATTAAAATCCCTGAAGTCTCCATGACTTATGAAAAAGATACAAATTCTCAGCATGACTAACAGGCCTGATCTGGACTCACCATCTCTCCTACCTCATCTCCCATGTGCTTTTCCTTTGAGATATGGGAGCAATCCATGCTCACTTGTGTTTGCAGCAGATTATGTTTCCAAACAAGGCCACTACAACATATCCCAACTCACAGGCATTTCTTAGAAGGTGACGTTGATGATCCTTCTCAGCAGACGTGATGTCCATGCTCCCTTCTCTTGAATCTGGGTGCCCCTATGGTTACAGGAGAAGTGATGCTCTGTACCTTCAAAGGAAGGTCACAGAGAGCAACACAGCTTCCACTTGGTTCTCCTGTGATGCTAACTCTTGAAATCCAGTCACTGTGTGGTGAGGAAACAGAGAGACCATGTGGAAAAGTCTTTTGTAAGTAGATGTTTCAGTCCACAGCCAAGCTGAGGGTTCAGCTGACAGCTGCATCATCTTCTAGACAGTGAGCGAAAAAGCCTTCAAGATGACTCCTGCCCCAGCCACTGGTCTGACTCTGCAACCACAGGAGACACCCTGAGCAAGAACTGCCTTGTTGAGCTCACTCAGCCTCTGCAACTGTGAAAGATAATCAAAAAATGACTGTTGTTTTGAGCCATTAAGTTTTGGGGGTGGTCCATTACATAGCACTGGACAACTGGAATAGGACCTCTGCTCCTGCTGTTGCTTCTGTCTGCATTCCTCTTCTCCTGTACACCTTTCCTATACAAACTTAGATATCAACAAAGCGTTCTTAACTACATCCCCCAACTCCCTCCACTTATACTAGCTCATATTGCTTTGTTATATGTTCTCAGACCATATCCCTTTCCTTTAGAACAGGAGTTCCCAAAATTTTTGTGTAAAGGATTAGATAGTAAATATTTTCAGCTTTGTGGGTCAGATGGTCTATGTTGCAATTGCTCAGTTCTGCTGTTGTCGTATGAAAGTAGCTATAGCTAATACTTAAGTGAGTGCGCAGGGCTTCGTCCCAATCTGTTTTTATTTACAAAAGCAAGCAGTGGGCTGGACTTGGCCTGAGGGCCATAGTTTGATAACTTCTGGTTTAGAGCAGTGATTCCTAAACTTGACTGCATGTTAGAATCATTGACAGAGCTTCTGAAACATCCAAAGCTCAGGCCACTCCCAGATCATTAAAACCACAAACTCCAGAAAGATGGGACATAGGTATCAGGTGAATCCAGTGTGTAGGAAGGTTTAGAAATCATTGCTGTTGAGCCCTGCCTCAGTTTGTCCTTAGATGTTTTTGGTGTGATTGCAGTTTTAGTGTGCCTCTCCTTTACAGGGGCACAAGCCCAAGGAGAGCAGCTTTCTTTTTGGGTTCTATCCCTAGTGCCTGACCAGTGCCTAACACATGGCTTGCCCAGTCAAGAGATATAGGCTGGAATATATCTTTGTTAAATAAGCAAACAAATAATAAATATTGATTAAATGAACTTGCTGAACCTCTCTTGATGCTCAAATCTTAGAAATTTTCCATTTTTTCCATGATTTTATTCATGCATTCCTCTTTTCTTATTTTTCCAGGACCACTCCCATAGGTTCATCTAGGAATACACCTTCTTTTTTTCCTTAGCAAATTCAATAAGTCACTAAATCTTATCAATCTACCTCTACACATCAGTGACAGCCACCCCCCCTGTATCATTTCGCCTGAGTCTTAGCTCATGTCTTTACCAATTTTCTTCTGGATTCTTAAGAACAGAAATCTAAACACTTTCCCAGCTTCTTGTCTCTCCTTTCTCTTTCTCTCTCAGTCTCTCATCCACCCTGGAGAAGAATGATGTGGGCTTTGGTGCCAGAGAGACATAAATTTGGATTCTGGTCCAGCTACCAGGACACTCTTGAGTGAGTCACCAGCCTCTCTGAGCCTCAGTTTCTTTATCTGAATCCTGCGGTTAAAACATCCTGTGAAGATTTGGATACCATATGGAAAATGCTTAACACTCTGCACACTACACGGTAGAGACCAGCCATGGTCGCCACTGTTTTATCTACACCCTTCATCTCAATTGGCTTTCCTAAGGCACTCTGTCCTCTATAATGTAAGCTCCATGAAGGCAGGAAATTGTGTCTGCTTTGCTCACTCCTCTATCCCCAGATCCCTGTTATAACCTCCAAAGGCTGGCATTTTTGGACCTGTCTGATTTGATCCCAGTCTATTTTTCTTGATGGATTTCCCTCACACTATACTTGTAGCCTGTGTTTAACTGAATGACTTGTTCTTCTCTCACACTTCTCTGCTTTCCTTTCAATGCTTTTACCGTCTGTTCCATCAGCCTTCTCTGGACTCTGACTCTTTTTGGTTGAAATCGTGTTCATCTTTTCAAGCCTAGCTCACAAACTACTATGTTTATCAAATCTTTCTGACTATCCCCCACTCTCTTCTGATGTTATTGCCAATAGCTCCCTTTTGCGGCATTATGTGTCTCGTGCTAACCTTATTGGTTGCTATGAATTATCAGATGACTTTTAGGGGTAGACAGAATGTGTAATTACCTTTTGTGTGCTTTTGGTACATATCCTGGACCACAGAGCTCATCTTGGAATACATTTTTGAGTGAATGAATGCATCCCTGTCCCCCCACTCTGGGTCAAGGGGATTACCTTAAAAGGAAGAAGCTTGGCAAGAAACTATATACAGTTTTGGCGGTGACTCAAAGTTGTAGTTCTGAAGTTGAAACTGGAGTCCTCAAGTGTCAGTGGCAAAGACAAACCGTGTGGAGAACAAATGCATCTTGTTTGTAAACGAAGTTTGCAAAGATAAACTTGTTCGTCTTCCGTATGTGTTTTCCAGCTGGAGCTCATACACAATTTCCCCAGGGTTCAGCCTTCAGCATGCTGGGGAGTCCCCCCTGCAGATTAAGCCTTGCCTTGTTAATGCTTAACACACCTCCAGATTAGGTTACAGTGTGGAGGCTCCCCATGCTGATATGAGGGCTTTGCCTGTAAAAGGCATAATCACAAAGATCTTCCTGTGCACCCATTCCACTTCCTACCTCCCACTGAGAGTTACTGCAGACACTTCTCAAAATAACTATAAAAGTGGACTGTAGATTCCTTACTCTGCCAAGCACCAGATTCTACTGCCCTCTGTCCTTCCATGTTACATACTTTCAGTGAAAGTAAACTGAATTGAACAGATTCTGTGGCTCAGAGCAATAATACATTAGCAACATTTGACTGAGGCAAAACTAGAAAGTCTTCTTGTTACCCTCTGGGAATTAGGACATATCTGTTGAAGAACTGTTATCCAAAATATGTAAAGAACTCTTAAAACTCAACAATAAGAAAACAACCCAATTTAAAAAATGACCCCAAGACCATAACTTTAACAAAGAAAATAGACAGAAAATGAGCATGTGAGAAGATGCTCCACATCATATGTCATCAGGGAAATGCAAATTAAAACAATGAGGAACCATACCTATTAGAAGGGCCAAAATCCAAAACACTGACAGCACCAAATGCTGGTGAGGAAGAGTGACTCTCATTAATTGCTGGTGGGAAGGCAAAATGGTGCTGCCACTTTGAAGGACAGTTTGGTGTTTTCTTATAAAACTAAACATGCTGTTACCATATGATCCAGCAATTGTGCTGTTCAGCTGGAAAGTAGATGTTCCCTGTAATTTTCTATGATATGTTTGCAAGACTGAGTTACAGGGCAACACCCAAAGCAAAGGAAATGCCTGCTTGAATGCTAGCAATGGAAATAGCTTTCGTATAACTTACAATGACTAGCCATCTTGGTTTGCCTGGGACTGAAGGGTTTCCAGGGATGTGAGAAGCACTGGTCATGCTAACAATAGCTAGTGGTTTAACAAACTTGCATAAGAGAGCTTTTGTTCAGACATAAAAATTATGCCAGAATGTTTGATTGAACACTGTGGGTCAACTCTGGAGATATTTTCTTAGGAATATTTATTTGTCTATGTCTCATCTTCATATATTTTATATTTATATTGACACATTGTGGAACCATATGAAACTATCAATATTCAACTGTTTTTGACCAAAAAAAAACCCACTAATAAAAAAAACACAGCCTTTTTATATGGTTCTACCTATTTTTTAATCACTATCTACTTTCCTAGATTCTATGTTAGGCACTTTGCATGTATTCATTTATTTAATTATCCTAACAACCTTTGGAGATTAAGTATTACTACATGATCTGGTATGAACAAAGAAGCTAAACTTAACGATGACTTGCAGTAAGTAACAATCAATTAGATGTTGTATTTTTATTATCTACTGAAAACCAGGCATTTCCAGTCATTATCACAAATTTACAAGGTAGAAATTAATTGTACTCATTTTATAGCTTGGTAAAATGAGGTACAGAGAGGTTACAGAGTGCACTCAAGATTACGGAGCTGTCTTTGAATAGCATTGCCTTAATTCATGTTTCCTCCACCAGTCCAATATTCTTTCTAAGAATATGCTGGATTTAGGAATGTCCTTGATCACTATACATTTAATTAAATAAAGTTGTTTCTATGCATTTTATTATGAAAAATTTCAAACACGTAGAAAATTTAGAAGAATTATGTAGCAAACATCCATATTTCCATGGCCTAGATTCTATATTTGTTAACATTTTGCCATATTTGCTTTATTGCATATCTATCTAACATTGGACCATCTATTTTTGATGCATTTCAAAGTGAGTTGCAGATTGCAATACTTTTAACCTGCAAACATTTCAGCATTTATAGCATTAAAAAGAATTCCATATTGGTTTATAGGCTCCTTTTTAAAAGTAAAATTTACATAAAATTAAACATCTAAATATTAAATGTATTATTTGATGACTTCTAACAGATACATACACCTGTAGAGTAGCCTAAACCCTTATCAAGATATGGAATATTTTCACCACCCCAGAAGATTCCAGCAAACTCCTTTCTAGTCATCTTTGTCCCTGACTTCCACCTCCAGAGGCAACTGATATTATGATTTTGTTCATCATAGATTACTTTTGTCTTTTTTGGAACTTCATATAAATGAAATCAAACAGTAAGAACTTATTTGTGTGATAGTTTTTTTACCAAGCATAAATTTTTTGGAGATTCAGCAGCATTTTTGCATGAATCATCAGTTCATTACTTTTATTGTTTTCATTTTTGTATAATTCCATTGAATGAATATGACAAGATTTATTTATTAATTTTCCTGTTGATGAACAGAGGAATGGGTTGTGGACATTTCTATGTTTTCACTATTATGAATAAAGCTGCAATAAAAATTCTTTTATAAGTGTCTGTGTAGATGTATATTTTCATTTCTCCTGTGTAAAAACCCAGAATAGAAACTGTTCAGGCACAGGTAGGTATATGTTTTGTTTTATAAGAAATTGCTAGACCTTTTGCCAAAGAGACTGTATCATTTTACACTCCCACAGTAATGTACAAGAGCTCTGGTTGCTCCACGTCCTCACCAACATTTGATATTGTTAGTTTTTTTTAGCCATTCTGGTTGCTGTGTGTCAATATTTCATTATGATTTTGATTTGTATTTCCATGATTATTAATGATTTGAGCATTTTTCCATGTGTTTATTGGCCATTCATATATTTTCTTTGCTAAGTGACTATTCAGATTGTTTGCCTATTTTTAAATTTTATCATTATTATTATTGAGCATAGATTCTCAATGTGGCAATATTATTCTCAAGTGGGTGAAAATTGATTCTTGAGGGAAGTGGTTGAAAAATCTTATGTATTTGAAAAATAAGATTTGAAAAATCTTATGTACAATAGCTTGTGGCTGTCCAAAGGGCCACAGTACATAAAAACATATACAGGATATTTATATAGTATATTTGTGGTAGTGAAATTTAATCGAGGGGGTGATTAGGGGAAAAGCATTTAAAAAGGCTCCTTAGGGAAAGCTGTAATAAAAATAAGGTTGTAGCATGTGATTGATTGGAATTCTAAAAGGAGAAGAAAAAAGAATGGAGTATAGTAAATATTTAAAGACATATGATGAGAATTTTCTAGAATTGATGAAAGACATGAATCCTCAGATTTAGGAAGCTCAAGGAATGTCAAACAAGATAGTGAGAAATCTAAACCTATATACTTTACAGTGGAACCTAAGAACACTGAAGACAAAGAAATGATTAAAAGCAGAGAGAAAAAAATGGATTATTCGTGTAAAAACAACAGACTAAAAGCTGACTTTCATGAGGAACAATAAAAGTCAAAAGATATTGAAAGGACATCTTTGAAGTGCTGAAATAAATTGTCAACTTTAAATTTACACCCAGCAAAAAACTAAGCTTTAAAAGGTGAGGAGAAAATAAAGATTTATTTCAAAAAATAAATAAGGTTGAGAAGTGCTATGATGGAGTAGTACAAATTTTCATGTACTAAGTATACAAGTCTGTCATTAAATATATCTTTAATAAGTATTTTCTCTCAATCTGTGGATTGTCTATTTATGTCCTTTATTATGTCTTTTGACAAGCAGAATTTTAAAACTTGATTGTCTGTATCAAAATGTTGGTACTTTCTGTGTCCTAAGTAATCTTGCTTACTCCTAGATTGTGAAGAAATTCATATTTGTGTATTTTCTAAATTTTCTTTTATTATTGATTTTTAATTTTGTTCCATGTGATAATGAAAAACACTTTGTATGCTATTAATTCTATAAATTTATTGAGCCTGTTTTATAGCCTAACAGGGTCTATTCTTGAGAATGGTTCACATGCACTTGAGAAAACAACGTATTCTTTTTTTGTCAGGTACATGCCTGTTAGGTCTAGTTGGTTTATAGTGTTGTTTAAGTCTTCTATTTCGATATAGATCTGTTGGTTGTTCTATTCATTATTGAAATTGGGGTATTGATGCTTTCACTATTACTGGTGAATTATCTAGCTCTCCCTTCAATTCTGCCACTTTTTCCTTCATGTATTTTAGGGCTTTATTATTAGGGGTACGCATATGTTCATAATTTTATATTTTATTATGAGTTGACTCTTTTATCATTATAAAATGTCCTTTTTTGTCTTTAGTAACACTTTTGTTTTAAAGACTATTTTATTTCTGATGTTAATGTAGCCATTGCTGCTCCCTTTTGGTTGCTATTTGCATGGTAAATCTTTTGCCATCCTTTTATTTTCAATCATTTTTGTCTTTGAAATGTGTCTCTGTAGACAGCATGTAGTTGGATCATGGAATTTAAAAAATCTATTCTACCAATCTTTGCCTTTTGATTAGAATGTTTACTTCATTTACTAATGTAATTACTGATAATGTAGAATTTATATCTGCCATTTTCTTATTTTCTATGTCTTTTTGGTTCCTTTATTTTTCCATTACTGCTCTCTTTTTTCAAAAGATATTCTCTGGTGTACCAGATTAATTATCTTGTTTCTCTTATTATATTTTTTAGTTATTATCTTATTAGTTGCCATGGTGACTAGAATTATATCTAAATTGAAATACTCGAGATTGATAACTTAATCCCAATAGTACACAAAAATTTCACTTCTATATAGCACCATTTTTGCCCTACTCCTTTGTACTACTTTTCACACAAATTACGTCTTTATACAATATATGGCCCTTGACACAAATTTATGGTTATTGCTTTTTGCAGTTGTCTTTAAAATCAGATAGGATTTTTTAAAAAGTGTTAAACAAAAAATGAATTTCTAACATCTTTTATATGTATCTATGTAGTTACCTTTTCCAGGTAACTACACTACTTCACATAGATTTAGATTACTGTCTAGGATCCTTTCATTTTAAGCTGAAGGACTTCTCAAGCATTTCTTGTAGTTCAGGTCTGCTAGCAACAAATTCTCTCAGTTTTTATTTATTTGAGTATGTATTAGTTTTTCGTTTCTAAAAATTATTTATTTATTTATTTACTTACTTACTTATTTATTTATGACACAGTCTCACTGTCACCCTAGGTAGAGTGCAGTGGTACCATTGTAGCTCACTGCAACCGACCACTCCTGGACTCAAGCAATCCTGTTGCCTCAGCCTTCGGAGTAGCTGGGACCACAGGAATGTGTCATGACGCCTGGCTAGTTTTTCTATTTTTAGTAGAGACAGGGTCTTGCTTTTGCTCAGGCTGGCCTCGAACTCTTGAGTTCAAGAAATTCTCCCTCTTTTACCTCCCAGAGTGCTAGGATTACAGGTGCGAGTCACTGCACCCAGCCTTCTTCCTTATTTTTGAAGGATAAATTTTCTGGATAGAGGATTCTTATTTGCCAGCATTTTGAATATTTCATCCCACTGCTGTCTGGCCTTCATAGTTTCTGATTAAAAATCAACTCTTCATTTTACTGAGAATCACTTGTACTTGATGAATTATACTCCTCCTGCTTTCAAGATTCTCTCTTTGTCTGTCTTTCCACAGATTTATGATGATGTGTCTAAATTTGGATGTCTTTAAGATTATTCAACTTGGAGTTTGTCGAACTTCTTGGACGTGTAGATTAATGTTTTTCATCATATTTGGTGTTGTTTTTGGCTACTAGTTTTCAGATATTCTCTTTTATCCATTCTCACCTCTCTTTCTAGGATTCCCAGTATGCATATATTTGTATACTTGATAATGTTCCACAAGTTTCTGAGGCTCTGTTTTTTTTTTTATGTTCATTCTTTTTTTCCTTCTGTTCCTAAGACTGTATAATCTTAATTGAGCGATCTTCAGGTTCATTGATTTTTTACTTTGGCCAATTTAAATCTGATGTTGAGTCCTTCCACTAAATTTTTCATTTGAGTTTTTGTACTTTTCAACTTCACAATTTCCATTTGGTTCTTTTTTAAAATTTCTATCTCTTTATTTATATTCTTTGTTGAGAATAACAACATCTTCAATCTTTCATGGTGTTTTCATTTTGTTCTTTGGAAATAACTTTCTTTGGTTCTTTGAACACATTTACAATAGTTGATTTAAAATGTTTGTCTAAGTCCAACATCTGGGCTTCTTCGGGAGCTGTTTTTCCTGGATATTGGCCTATATCAGGGTTCTCCAAAGAGACGAAACCCATAGAATACGCAAACACACACACTCACACACAGTTTATATGCCAATTGCTACCTTCTTTGATTTACACCAAGTTCAGTTTTCCTGTGATACTTGGTGTGCTAGGCTATGTTCCCTTCTGTTTCCATTCTTTCACTTGTTTTCAACCTTGGTCCCTCCTTTAAGGATAGGACTTAGACCTCTTGGCCTTCTCAAGGTCTCCACCTAGGAAATGGAAATCCTCATATTAATGCAGTTTCTGGTTACTCCTTCTTTCTGATCTTACTTACCCCTTTGACTACTCTGAACTTCTCCCACACTGACCATCCTGGCTCTGTTTCATACTGCCTACAACCTCTCCATTTATTTACTTATTTCTGACTTTTGGATGCCTTTACTTTCTTCTAATTTACTGGGAGGAGCTGTCATTCTCCTCATAACTTTTATCCGAAAAGACAGTCTGATGCCTTCTCAATCACAAGCCCCTTTCTGTATGATATTTTCTTATTTCCCTTTCCAAAATGTCTTTTTTCTTTCACAATTCTAAGATAAGAGATGAAATACCTGTATTTTCCAGATGGGAACTATTACTCATAATCATATTGTTTCTGCTGAAAGACTCCCTTTTGAATCCTTTCAATTCTCCCTCACTTTATATTCATGACGATCGCATGCTTTAGGTCTGTATGTACAAACTGAAACCCAGCAGCATGTAGAGTAAAAATCCATTTTAAGAACTAGTGATTTTAAATTATTAATATTAGCAAAAACATTCAAATTAGTAAGATCTTTTTTTTCTCTACACCTTTCTCTGAATTTGAAGATGTGTCATATAACACATATCTGAGATAGTGTGGGGGCAGCCTGGGAATGGTAACTGTGTATTGCTAAAACAACAAAGACGTCATGTAGCACTTTGGTTTAGATAAGGGAACATTTGGGCTGAGAACAAGATGTAGGCAGAGGATACTAAAGCTCCAACTAATTAGGGAGTTATCACTTGAAAAGTTACATAGTTCTGGGTCAGTGAAGTAACAGCTATCAAAGGAAACTTCTGGAAGCCATCTTGCTTTTATTTCACAATCTTCTGATGACAGAATAAGCAGAATGATTGGTAGCACATTTGCTGAAGTATTCTTGCCCTTTGCATTTCAGTGGCAGAATAAAGTGATCATGACAAAACAAATATTTTAGGGGAACAAAGGCATTCCCAACATTTGAAATGCCCATGAGTTTTAGATGGATATAGAAGAATTAACTAGACTCAGTTCACATTACATAAAATTAAACTTCTCATAAATGATAAAAATGAACGGTACCTATTGAATATGAAAACCCTATCAAGTATTCAAAAGGGTCTAGACATTTATTTGTGTCTGTCACAATGAGGACTTTCCTAATGGTCATGGGAAGTCAGAAGTTGGAGCCACAAAGAATGAGACAAACTTTTGTACGTTAATGTATCTTTTAATTTCTGAATGTGTTATGTAGGAATAAATGATTGATCAAATTCCATTGTCTTTTTTTATTTAATGTACAGTATGGCCATTGCCACTGTGTAAAGTATTGATGCATGCTTTGGGGATGCACACACACTGCATTCTTTAAGATGCTCACAATCTAAAATATCTGGGTAAAATATGAGCATTTTGGTAACTACACTTAATACAGAAATTAAGATAAAGAAGAGATTATTTGGCTATTGAGTGCTGAGGAAGATTTCTTGATGAAGGATGTATTCCCTGAAAGGTTAATATATTTAGAGATGAATGGCTGGCAATAACACAGCTAAAACTAGAGCCTGAGACCCTATAATAAGTGGGGGCAGTAAAGGGGCCCAACCTTGCTGTAATAAAGGGTTCATGCAGGGGAGTAGTGGAAGGAAGCCCCGCTGGAGGCCAAGGTGCAGTTACAAATCAGATTAACTCTAGTTTCTACTTCAGGAGCCATGAGCAGCACGGTGTCACCGTGGCAGCCCTGCTGCTTGTCAAGCCCACTGCTCCTTTGAGACTGATCTTTCATTGCTTCTTAATCTCCCCTCTGTCTCCAGGCCCTTTCGTTCTCTCCTTGCCTTTCCTTTCTGGCCTTATTCAGCATCCTGCTTCACCTCTCATAGCCCGTTTGAGCATTCAAATGGATACGGTTGAATTCTTGTATATAGCTGGCATGTTTTTAAATTTAACTTTCTCTCATTTGAAAAAACTTGAGACAGCCCTTAAAATTATAAAACAAAGCGAAATTTAAAACGATAAAGATATCAGGGCAAAAAAAATTTAATAAAAGGTAAATAAAGCAAATGAAAAATAAAGGTTGGATTGTAAGTACTAATATTGGGCTTTAAATTTGGCTCTGAGCTTCTTAGCAATCAAGGGTAGAGGAGTTTACAAGATCCACACATCCTAGGACTTTTAATATATCCATAGGCAATTATTTTAATATGTAGTCAAAAGTCTGCAAGACTGGAAATAAAAAGCACACGAGCCTGAATTCTAGTCTTGGCTCTGCCAGTAATTGACTCTTGACATTAGTTACTTAATTTCATTAGGTCTCAGTTTCCTCATATGTAAAAAAAAAAAATGTGTTTAGTTTGAATAGTTGTTAAAGCTCTTCCCAGCTCTAACATTCTACATCCCGGTATATCGTTTTCTAGCAAACATGTCCCTATGAAAATCCAAGTAGAAGGGAATGAAAAGTAAAGAGGAAAACATCTAAATGTCTGTTTTATTCAATCTCTAGATAATAAATGTATTAAAACTGGAAACAATACATTATTCATCCTTTACTACCCATTGCACATAGGAAGGGCTATTAAGCTGAACCATATGAAATTGCCATCTCTATTGCTCAACTGTGAGCAAACATTGGCAATTTCATATGGTTCAACATAGTAAGTGTTGTGTTAATACGTCAGGGATACAGCCACAGGAGATACCTACTTTAAAGCCCCTGGCTTTGGGCACCGAAAGGAATGGTGTTGCCAATAAAGCGGGAGAGGAGCTGGCCTCTTGGGCTTTAGACTCTACTATTGTCTGAATGTTTGTGTCCTCACTCTCAACCCAAATTCATATGTTGAAATCCCAACCCTCAAAGTGATGGTATTAGGAGGTGGGGCCTTTGGAGGGTGATTAGGTCATGAGGGCACTGGGATTAGTGACCTTACAAAAGAGGCCCAAGGAAGCTCAATTGTCCCTCCTGCCATGTGAGGACACAGCGAAAAGATGCCATCTGTGAGGAAGTAGGCCTTCTTTAGACATTGAATCTTCTGGATCCCTGATCTTGGACTTCCCAGCCTCTAGAACTGTGAGAAATAAATGTCTGTTGTTTATAAGCTACCCAGTTTATCATATTTTGTTATAGCAACAAAAATGGACTAAGACAGACTCCTAATAATTGTCATGTGTGAACCTTGGGGCCAAGCTATTTGAGTTCAGATTCTAGCTCTCCTCATTTCTAGCAGTATAAATTTTCTAGCTATGTAAATTTGAGCAAGTGATTTAATATGTCTGTGCCTCGGTTTCTTCACTTACAAAACTGGAATAATTATATAATAGTACCTAATTAGTAAGGTTGTTTTAAGGATTAAAATAAATATAAAACACTTAGCACACTGCCTGAGCACAGATAAATGTTCAGTAATGTTAGCTATTGGCTACATTAGCTACTGGGTGGGGAACTCAAGTCCACAGAAAAAAGATGCAGGCAATGACCAGCAACCTGAGAGATATAGTGGAAACATCTCTCCCTGTTCTTTGGTAACCTATATTATAAATGGACACAGGAACATTGCTTATTAGTCAATAGCTTTCAGAATTTTTAAAACTGAGACTGGAAGTCAGAAACACAATTTACATCATGACCCACTAGACACACATGTAACTGAAACAAAATTTCACAAAACAAATTTAACCCTTACAATGTACTTTGTACTTTGACCTATTCTATTCTATTCTATTCTATTCTATTCTATTCTATTCTATTCTATTCTATTCTATTCTTCTTATACTGGTTGCTAACCACTAAATTGACTTTCTGACCTAGTAATGAGTCTCAACCTATAAGTCACATTTAGCTTTGCATAAAAAGAATTGTATTCTGGTCCAACAAGGTTAAGAACAGGTTCATAAGGCAGCGTCCAGTGAGGAGAGACCACTGTTGCACTTTTCCCCAGCTCTGAAAGAGTCAGTTTTAGGTCCTCCCTTCATACACCCCCCTTTCCCCCCACTCCTGAATCCCTATTCTGGCCACACCAGCTACAAAGAAAATACTAGTTGTGCTTTAGCCAAATCCTAATGTGTAGATACAGGGAATTCATTTCACTGTTATCCAGACTTTAAGATAAAACCTTCCATCATCAATGTAGAGGTGAAGCGATAGCTTAAATATTTGCAGTTCTTGTTCTACCGAGTTTTCAGCGTCCCACTTATCATTGGGTTAAAAGTGCAGTCAGCGAGCGTACCTTTTCCTGGCACGCTGTCTTGCAACATCTCCACCACACACCAATATGCAAGTGATATTTGTCAGCACACACCACATTTTTCATAGTAGCAATTTTACTTTTAGCTGATGAAGTACTTCACTGGCTTGCTATTCCAGTAGGACCCAAAAGATACTTTCTTAAAGACCAAAGTGCAGACAACAGTGTGGTAATTCCACAAACAAATCATTATTATTTTGATAGCATGTTTCACCTCCAAGTTCTCTATGAAAATCAGCTCCATCCTTTCCAAAGAATCATTTTGAAAAATGCCTTAATAGGAACACACAGACAAGGCATGACGCCAAAGGAGGGACAGAATTCTTAGGAGTGGGAAACCCACCATGATTTCTGAGTCCAGAGTGGAGAAGCAGGATTTTGAGGCACAAGCATGTCATGTCTTACTCTTCTCAGAATTGTCTCATGTTATTCTTAATGTCCAAAGAAAATATCCAGAGATTTTTGAAAGTCCTCAATTCATGTTCATTCTCTCAATTTCCAAAAATCATTTCTTGATTAGCTTCTATGTGTGAAGTTCTCTATTATAGGCTCAGGGAGGGATAGGAAAGTGCTATCACACATGATCCCAGTGCTAAAGGGGACGAGAAAATAACACCTAGCATTTCTGAGCACTTAGTGTGTGCCAGCCACCATGCATTTCTCATTTGATTTGCATAACAATTCTGAGAAATAGGTAGTATTATGTTCCCCTTTTATAGATAAAAATCCTGAGAGGTTAAGAATCTAAGTAATTAGAGGAGCTAGGATACAAACTCAAGCAAACTGACTCCAGAACTCACTCTTTCTTCCATGATACATAAATGGGATGAGACACTGACCTATAAGGTTGCAATCTGATGGACCAAACAGCTGGTGACAAACACTGCCTAGAGCCAGCTGAATAAGGACTTTTTTTCTCATTTGGATACTCGTTGATACACACTGTCGCACTATTTGGGGAAATACATAAAAAACAGTCCTGGACCAAAGATTGTCAGTGCTATCGAGGGTAATAAATGCACCCCCTCCTCCTTGCATGCACACTAATATAGCATTTCTGCTTGTTAATATGGGGCGCAGGATTGGTGGGGCTTACAGAGAAAATAGTCTAAGACCTACTTTCCAGATTCATTTCAAAATGTGCTCTTATCCAGGCTTACTATGTTTATAATGTTATGTAGGCACCTTGGATATTTTTAGACAGTATTACTTCACTCTATTATGTTCACGGTCCAAGAGAGGTGTCCAGTTTTGCCTCTCCATTTGTATTTATAGTAGCTCTGCTAGCACACGTTAGACTTCTTTCCCAGGCGTATAAATTTGGATTTTCAAGGAATTCATGTAGGGAAATACTTGTGCTCTTACTCATTGAAGTATGCCTCTGTGGTCTCTTTTTTATTATTAAGAAAAGCAGAATATTACATCGGGAGATGGTTATGTACATAATACAATGGTCTCTGCAGCCTGCTGGTCAATCAGCAGAAATGGGCACTAGTGGGTACTGAAGGAATTGATCTACGTAGAGATTTTTGAAGATGAATTTACCTTTTCTGGGTAAGCACAGGTCTGTCATAGTTGTGACACGTCTCATGCTAATGAGCTATTAAAACCACAGGACTGTCATTGCTCACGCTTGGAGCAGCAGCATTTTGCAGACTGTGGTCTGGGGTCACTTGGTTCAGAATCACCCAAGGAGCTTATAAAAGTACGGATTCCTGTGACTCTGCCTGAGGTCCGAGGCAAGGCTCTGCAATCTGTATATTAAACAAACATCTCAAGGGACCACATTCTGAGAAATGCTGGTCTCAATAGCAGTGCTGTGAGCCTTAAGAGAATTAAAAGCTAGCATGTCTTCAGTGTGTACATTTTGAGAGATTACAAAACATTTCATCAGTGTTTTCTAAAGCAATTTCTGCAGAATAACAATCTGAAGAGATGATCTCTAATAAATAATTTCCATGGTCAACGGTCAACTAAGTTTGGGAAAACTCTAATATCCTTCCTGTTAGAGGTCCCTAATTTGCATATTAAAGGCTCTGAGAAGTCCTGCAGGAAAGAAACCGGCTTCCCAAACAGGTTTCACTACAGGCCTCCTTTTTGGAATGAGATTTGTTAATTTTCAGTGGAACTAGTCTTCAGGCCTCGTTTGGGAAATGCTGGTTGCAAGCCAATGGTAGAATTTGTAGAAGAGATGAACTAGGTTTGGAGACCCAGGGTCCCAGTTTTAATCCTTGATTCTTAGGAATTCTTCCAGAAAGGTGAGAAACCCCATAGGCTTAATAATTACACCTCACGTCTGTGTGGCTTTTACAGTTTCGTGGGCCCCTTTACACATCTTTTCTCATTAAGAATAAAATTCTAAGTAGATTCCTGTGAGTCAAGCAGATCAGGCATTATTATCCTCGTATTACAAGTGAATCAACTAACTCATGGAGGATAGTGTTTGCTCAGGTGGGTCATGCATCTTGTGTGTTAGTCATGACATAATTACATCCGAGCTTTAGATGACCTGGCAGCTAAGCTTCCAACAACATATCAGCTTATAAAATTTTGTTAAATTTACTAATAAAGTACTATCATTTTTATGGGCATAGGGATAATATTGATTGGCTACTGGTAGAAACAACTATGAATTATTTTTCCAATAGTGTTGATATATTGACTTGAACTCAATCATCCCTGCTTTATCTTGCCTGCACCCTGTGGAGTCCAGACGTCCAGGTTATTACATATAGACATGGCTGTGGGGTGAATTTGAGTCTGGAAAATTATTTTTATCTATGTAACTTTATTTGGCCTTTATAAAAAATGGGTTCATAACATTGTTCCTATACTACTGTGCCTTAATTCTATTCATTAACACATTCCACTAATATAATCTTTTAGCAAATAAAACCTATGGCCTTTTAAGGTTATTAGGTAACCTAGTACTTTTGGTCTTACTTTTACAAATTTTTATGACTTTTTTTCCTTCGCTTTTCCATAGTCTGAGTTCTCTAGAATTTATTCTGATTTATTTTAGTCTCGAGACTTATAGTCTGTCCTTTACTACCATGGCCACCACAAAAATATTTAGACTAATATCTAAATGATAAGACTTGATGTTTAAATACATCTGTAATAAACCATTCTAAATAGTGAGCACACATCTGGGTGTACCTAGGAAAGCTTTCTGCCTTTTCAACATTCTTGATAATGTGACTAAATGTCACATTCCTACATTTAATGTATCTTCCTCTGCCCTCTTTCACCCACCATCTGCCGTTCAATCCTGATATCTGTGCCAAATTTGGGTTATGACTATAGCTACGTGTAACTTTCAGGAATCACTGAACATATATTTAGACAAATTTCTCCTAAGTTTTTGTTTCTCTATTTTGGTTTTTTCAATGTCAAAAAATCTACCAAGTAGTACATAACAATTCCTTTTCTTCTCGATTACACTGGGTTTTATTTATTTTCTTAGGCTTTTTAATTACAAAAATATGGACATCTCTAGAAACAATCCATTCCCATCTCCAACCCTGTAATCTGTTTTGTTATAACTGATCCAGAGAAAATAAAAATGCATCATGTTTGAAGCCTACACCATTCAAGGGTAAACTATGTCTCACTTTGAGTCATTTTATACGTTCATTACATCTAGAAAAACAATTTGGATAATAAAAGTGCCAAATGTTAACTCAAGCTATAAACATATAATGGCATATTTACATCATACATCAAACTTTTTTTGATTTCTTTTTTTAATGCTTCTCATCTTGCACTAAAATTCTTAACTCACTTGTTCCTTGATTTATGAGATAGATTAATTACTTTTGATTAATAAAAATTAGAACTTTTAATTGGACCCTATTCGAGTTTGGTTGCATTAAATGAATCTACTGGTTATCAAAAATGTATTTTTAAAGGGAGTTTAGGCTAATATATCAACAAATGAGGAGCTATAAACATGATTAATATACACATTAGACTTTTCTTATCACATTTTGCTGGCAGTTTTTATCCGGTCACAGCTGAAATTCCATTGAGTTCTTTCTCCTTTTGTATAAAATACAGATTATGTGGAGACAGCAGTCTGAGCAACTGGAGTTTCATCTTGTCTGCCCATTAATTATTAATGCTGTTTTAGTATGTCTTATCTATCACTGCTGAGAGATGGAGGGCTGTATTTTTATAGTCATTTTCCAGTAAGAAAACAGGATGGATGGTGCCTCTGCACTTGGCAATAGAGAAACAATCAAAAGTACTTCCATTTTTATGAAACCTTTAAAAAGGAATGTTCTAACTCACTAATTTTACTATTGAACTGAAAGATAGTGTGATTTTTTGACAAGTAAACAAAAGCTGAGAAATGTACATGTCTCTTTTGACATCTTTTTCAAAATGCCATGATCTTGAAGGTATTGAATCCAGGTCACTCTAAATATTGAAGACTTTGCATTGCACACATTATGTTGATACATCCACATGAGTAGAATTTAGCTTTAATGTCTCAGTTGCTTGAATAATGGACTCAATCTTCCGTTAGAGGTACAATGTTGTGATTTGGAGCCCAACCTGTGATATAAGGCACACTGGCCAGACGACCTTGTGCAAGGAACATACTGTGCTAAGTCTCAATCCACTCACCTCTAGAAGGTATGAGAATACCTATTTCACAGGATAGTGAAAAGGTTAAATAGACCCTGCATTTAAAGTAGGGTCTAATGAATGGTAATAAGCCCTGAAATTTGATTATTTTATCTGTTCTGTTTACTAAAATCAGTGACATGTACAGCCCTAATTTTCAAAAGGAAATAAAATAAAAACAGAAAAAGTTGATTCAAAGAGTATTTAAAAACTCAGACTCAATTTAGATTGGGGGTTGGGAGGGAATGAGGTGGAAAAGACCTAAGTTGAATTCCAAGGCTAGGATTTTCATCATTCTAATGAATAATAAAAAAGCAGATCTCACTTATTAAGCAGAATAAGATTTGGGGTATCAAGACTCTTTTCTGTGATTATTTGATGGCCTCAAATAGATCACCTTACATTTTTTCCCACGCTCAATTTCTCCTTTATTAAGCGTGCTGAGGAAGCACTTGCTATTGGCAAATGTGTAGGAAATCTCAGAGCACATGAGAACACACACATCTCTCTCTCTCTCTCTCTCCCTCACACACACTCACACACACACACACACACATTCCCCTGAACATTTACATATAATGATGAATGGCAGGAAAATGAAATATAACGTTGGGAATGTTGCACATGTGCTTTTTACAGTTTGTGTGATTAGTTCAGTTATTTAGACTTTTTTTTTTCCTGCTAAAGCCAAAAGTGGGTCTGTTAGTTTCACATGATCCCCCCAGCTGGAGGAAGAGTTACAAGTGTCTCCCAACTACACATTATAGATGGAATCAAAAGGAACCACTACATTGGTGCTAAACCAATCCATTCCCTGACTAGGAAAATGACATCAAACTTCTAAGATAGAGGCAGTGAATTAGGCCCATGCTTTTGAGGTAAAAGGATATCTTTATTCTTCCTATAATATTATTCCTATTATTATCATTACTATTACTATTACCATGACATGTTACATATTAGGTTCAGTGTAGACAGCTCAAAACCACATAGTTCTTCCAATTACAAGAAGTGCAGCAGAGACACTAATTGTCCCCCAGAATCCATTTCCATCTTCATCCCTTTATTTAGGGATTATCTACCCAGAAGTTTTAGTGGGGCTCCTGACCACCTAGGCTTTCTGGGCCTCCTTAATAGCCAGGAGTGACCATGTGACTCAGTTCTTGCCATTGAAATGGGAACACCAGTGGTGAAATTTCTGGGTCATTTCCTTAGAAAGAAAGCTGCTTGCCCTTCACATCTCTTTTCCCTTCCAACAGGCTGGGTTTGGGGTAGTAGCCTTAATTTGATCATATGGAGAAGGATGTAATCCTAGGAATTTGCAAAGTAACAACATAGAAGGGACCAGGGTCCCTAGATGACACTGAAGAAAAGAAGTACTCACCTCCCTACTCCAAGGACTGTAACATGGGCGGGGGATGGAGGAGGAACGAACTTCTGTAGTGTTTGAGCCATTCTATTCATTCTATTCGGGGGTTTCTTTTTTGCAGTTTACTTCAATCTTAACAAACATAGTTTGTCACATCTGCCCACAGTGAGGGCCCTTGCTGGAAGACTAATGGATATTTATAGCTTCAAAGACCTGACCTGCTTTAAGGTGCAAATGGCTCTGATTAATCGTGGTGACTTGCAGCAGAATGTAGTTAATCAGGTAAAATACAAAAATTTTTTGAAAGAAAAATTTCTGTTAAAAGAAAATTTACGGCATTTAGTTATTTTTTCTCTTTTGTTGTTAGGGGAAGAGATCGATGAAGGAAGAAAAACTGAGGGCCATGAAAATAATGATAGCTTGCTGATACTGTCCTGGTTTTTGTGATAAGAATGTCATTTAGAGACACTGTGACAAAAAGCAACACTGCCAAGTTTAACATGGATGGCAGCTCTTTGATACCAAAAATCACTGAAGTGTTTTTATATATATCCCTAACTCCTAATTTTGCACATATTATTACTTCCCAGATGACTCTAATTATTTTTTGTATCACAGTGGCATTTTACCAGCAGTGGAAACACAATATTACATAGTGGTATTGAAAAACTTTAAGCAAGGATGAGAACTATGTGGTTTTGAGCTGTCTACACGGAACCTAATATGCGACGTCATGGTAATAGTAATAGTAATGATAATAATAGGAATAATATTATAGGAAGAATAAAGATATCCTTTTACCTCAAAAGCATGGGCCTAATTCACTGCCTGTATCTTAGAAGTTCAACATCATTTTCCTAGTCAGGGAATGGATTGGTTTAGCACCAATGTAGTGGTTCATTTTGATTCCTTCTATAGTGTGTAGTTGGGAGACACTTGTAACTCTTCCTCCAGCTGGGGGGATCATGTGAAACTAACTGGCCCACTTTTGGCTTTAGCAGAAAAAGAAAGTCTAAATAACTGAACTAATCACACAAACTGTAAAAAGCACATATGCAGAGTTCCCAATGTTATATTTCATTTTCCTGCCATTCATCATTATGACACTTCATAAGAAGTTAAGAAAAGGAATATCATTTCTACCTAGATCATTGGATGCATATTAATGGTTAGTTACCAATTCATGACTCTGCAAAAAATATTCCCAAAGGAGAGCATTCTCTTCCTATTTAACACTGCTGAACAAATCATAGCCATATGTGTTCTGTGGTGTGTCTGTGTCCTAAGAATTATTCAAGGGCAAAATTTATATCCTATTCTTTAACTACCAAGTGATCTTCCTTCTCTGCCTAAACAGAATCTCTCAGCAGCAACTCACAAATGATGTTCCTAAATGACACTGAACATCTCAGGCAAGAACTGATCAAACTGTTGCTGAATTCCTAGTTTCAATGTTTTTTTTTTCTTTATAACATCTGAATTAGTTTCATGGGTGAAGCTATGGTCAACCTCTAAAATGTGGTAGTGAGAGATCTGGCTCAGTGACAGAAAGACCAAAATCAGGAAACGAGGGAAAATAACAACTTAGAGAATAATGGCTGAAAGAACATTAATACTAAATAATGAAGAAGAATGTAAACAGATAAGAGATTCAGAGAGCCCTAGATCTTTAAAAGGCTGAAAGAGGGATGGCAAAGATAAAAAATGATAAGACCTGTCAAGAAGAACAAAGTCAATGTGTGTACATTATTCAGTTTAAGGAATTAGAGTCACGAGGTCAAGTGTGGGTAACATTAAATATGAATAATGAGGAATAAAATAAGTAAAAAGCAAGCTAGTTTCATAAATCAATTCCAGAGCAACTTGGCTGGGGGGAGGTGAAAGGAGAATGGAGGATAACCCACTGGAGCCTGTTGAAATGTCAAGATCTATTGCCAATTACTAAATATCAATGTGTTCATACAAAATCCCTGTGTTCCAGTGTTTGGGGTTATAAAACAGTGCATTCCATTGACCAGTGGGGATTATCTAATTTGCACTTTGAAGTGTATTTAAACAAAACAAAAGAAAACAAAAGAGAAAACACTGGCATTTGTAGCAAGGGGAAAACATAGGTTCGAAGGCAGGTGGAAAGAAAAAACATATGAGCCCTCATTGCAGCCTGTTGTCCCGGGATGGTCTCCAAACCCATCTGGGAGGGGACCTCATTTCTGCTTCTTTGACTATATAGACAACACCAAGGAAGAAGCTGCTATAAAAGACAAGCAAAAAGGGGAGGTCTGGAATGAAGATTTGGGCAAGTGTCCATACGCCAAGGTTAAGGGCCAGAACTCCTGCTCTTTGCGCTCTCCCACTGGGAGCTGCACAGGCGGGAGAAACAGGGCTGGGCCCCTTGGGGGAGAAGGGGACACTAGAGTCGGCCACTAACAACAGATTAAAGCCCTATGTAAACAGTGTGCCGGACACATGTGGGTTGCAGAGAGAGTGGTGATGAATAAGCTTGTATCCAGTCAAGGACTTCAAACAGGAGGAGGCTGAGTGATGATGAAAATGATTCAGTGCCCTCAGAAATGACTCATGAGAGGCACAGAATGTGAAGAAAACAAAGAAGAAGTGTCCACATTTATCAAAGCACTTGACAAGGATAGGAGGATGCACAATTAGGGAGAAGAAATCATTGGAACAGGAGAGAGGCTGTAGGTGGCACGAAAAGAAATGCAGGGATGCAAGGGCAGTGCCGTAACGCAGGAGAACGCCACTGTCGCTGAAATACAGTCAACACAAACTAATCTTTCAGTCCAGCCCAGTGTTGATTTAATCTAAGGGAATGCCAAGGCTGGCGAGCGGTGGACTCTACCAACTTCGCAATCATCGATCATCTCCATTCATAGGCTTTCTCCCTTTAGGGAGAGCTGATGCCCAGCAGGTATGCGCCGGTAGTGCCTGACCAGGTGTATGCCTGGGCCCTACCTGACGGAGCAGTGTTTACACAATACCCGTTCCTACATGTTTCAACATCATCCTTACCTTTGAGCATTCTTTGATAACATTCTGAACCCTTTGAACTTAACTTTTTTTAAATGATATAATTGATAGCTGTGGTTTTGGACTAACAGTTCTAATTCTGATATCTCTGTCTTTTGTGGTCTTGCCCTATCTTTCTGACTCACTCATTACAGCATGCCTTCCATGTCTCTGAGTGACCAGACAGAGCAGAACTTCACACCAACTTATAATTGAACATGGAGCATGAGTGAGGGAGAAAAACTCAAAACAAATATTGATGTGTGAAGTCACTGAGGGCTTCAGGATGGATTCATCACTGCAGTGCATCACCCGGCCTGAGCTAACATTGTGTAGTGTGTGCTGTAAGCGTGGGCCTGCAGCCTTCAGGGTTTTAGTCACAAAAATATTCATGGGATTAGCATCACAAGTGCTGCTGTATCCATATTGTAGATGAACGCTAGGTCAGATAATACAGTTGTCCCAATCTGTATTTTATAAAAGAGAAGTTCAGATTGTTTACTCTTTCAGCTCTTGACTATTATATGTATGTGTGTATATATATATAAATATATATATACACACAAACATACACACATATATATATACACATATTTCAAAAGTGGTTAATTTTATATGTAAAAAATAAAGCTGTTTATTTCAATCCTATACTGTAGTCACAATATATAGACATATATAACCTTTACCAAAACTCCCGAAAGTTGTTCACTGCAGGAACAACCGCAGAGTACAATTTGGCCCATGTCAGGCCGGGAGAAGCAGACAAAAAGGAAGGGATAACCAAAGCCAGGAAGTCCTAGCCAGAGGGTAGCACGGACTGCAGGCATGGGTGCTGTGGCCCTTCCCCAGAAGGATGGAAGGTTACTCCTGCATTTGTTCACAATCGGTCATGGGTAAACACATTTCTGCCCAATAACATTTGGAATAGTGTTTATTTTGATACAGTGTTTTATAGTGTTTGAAAAAGAAAGTGTAGTTTAAGTCTCTACCATGTCAGTCTACCAGAGCTAGAACATAACAGCTCAGAACGTGAAACCCCGAAGTCTGACACCAAGACACAAAGTGCAGAAAAATAGCAGTGGCGCCAGGGATTTTACATTCTTAGGTTAGGATTTTTTCCTATGGATCCTAACATCTTGTTAGCTTTACCATTTTACTTGGGTCATTAAGAAACTTGGAGTTATGTACTTAGCTTCTTTAATAGTGTCTAGCACAAAGAATACATTTAATAATTAAATTAATGTTTGTTGAATGAATGAACAAATGAAAATGACAATAAGATGGCACCAAGAAATCTCTTAAACCTAACTAAATTATTTATAGAATTCTCCCACAATTTTATAATTGGAAGGGATTTTGAAGACATCTAGTCCAGCCTCCCACAGCATCCCTTCTATGGGTGTATCCAACCTCCCTAAATACCTCCAGCGTCAGGGAGCTCACCACCTGACAGGATAGCCTTTTCTGCTTGCGATGAGCTCTGACCCTAACACACATCAGCTAACTCCTGCAATCTTTGTCTCCACTTTAATGGAAGCCCCAGACAGAATGAAAGAACAAATTTGTCTTGGGTTTTATCCTCCAGCTTGTCACCAGCTTCCTTTCTTTACAGGCCGAGGGGTGCAGGGCCCCATACTGAGGCATGCCTGGCCTCTTCAGCCTGTGGTTCCCTCTCAGACCCGCCAGTCCTCACCTTCTCCACCTTCCAGTCAAGTACATGTCTGGAATTCTATTTGAAATAACTCTAATAAATAATCTGCACACTTTAACCTAGGCTTCCTGACAATGTCTTATCCAGGGAAGTTTTTTCTGGTATGAACCTACACACCTTAGCAGGGAAAAGAGAAAGAGATATGGGGCCAGATAGAACTCTCTTTAGCCCTCAAATCTCACTATGCAGGCAGCTCGGTGTTGTGCATTTGCAAGGAGTCGCTTCTCTTTATCTTGCCTTGTCCTGACCTTCCACTAGGTGGAATACTAGAGCATTTTGCTCCCTTGCTTAGCTCCAAATTCTCACTTACTTTTGAACATATTTAAATCTCTAGATAAGCTTTTAAAAAGTTCTTTCTCTATATTAAATATTATTGCTGTAGAGCAAAAATGATTTTTCTTAGTTTTGAGACATGCATATTTGCAACTATGCGTGTCCATTGGGAGAGGGTGGTGGTTCCGGTGAACAGCAGCTGTAACGGAGGTTCAGCGGAAAGAGGCTGGGCTTTGGAGTCAGGTGGTCTAAGGTTCAAATCCAAGTGCGAGCGTCTTTGAGAAAGTCACTTCTTTCAATCTCGGTTTCCTCATCCATAAAGTGGGTCTAATGAGTCTACATTCTAGGATGGTTTTGGAACTCAAACATTACTGACACATAGAGGACTCTCAGGCAATTTGGTTTCCTCTTGCCATCCAAGAGGAATTTTTGTGGGGAAACCTTCTCATTAAAAATCACTAATTTTCTTTAAAAATATGTCTCAAACATCCAGTCTATTTAACTATATCAAGAAGAGTAAACACATATTTTGCCGATGTAGGTACATAACACACACTTTGCAGATCTGGAAAGGGCCTTCCATCCAAGCCACCTCCAGTCGGTGTGGTCACACTTTTGTTAACAGGTAGGAGGTGGCTGTGCCTCCACCACACACCTTGCCACTGCACTGCTCTGGCTTGACTCACAAGTGTGACTTCACTTTGACTTAGGAGTCTGAGTGACTTTTAGAGACAAGTCAGATTCATTTCAGCATCACCCTTGAGACACTTGCTGCCAGCTGGGGTCATTCCACAGCTAAACCAAATGACCCTGAAAGCCACTGAAGTCACTGCAGCAGCTCCTGGAATCATCCTTTACTGAGAGATCAACTTGCCAAAGGAGGATTGTGGAATATCCAGCCAGTCCCGGTGCAGAATTGTTCCCTTCCCCCACCTTTACTTATGCTGTTTATTTTACCTCTAAAATACTCTCCCATCTTGACTCAACAGGAACAACTTTTCAAAAGTCTGTGTAAGATTCATTTACTCCACGAAAGAGCTGACCTTCTTCAAAATTACTCTTCTAGTCTGCAGATCCATCTGCAGAAATTGGGTTGGGTTTGTGAGTTGATGTTCCATTTATTTGTATCCACTTACTATTTCTATTAGTCTTGTTTCCTTAAATACTGTAGATTGAATATTCCATGAGATAAAGGGCCATTTCTTTGCTGCCTTTGTAAGCTTTCTTGGTGTTCAACATTTTATATATATATGTGTATATATATACACACACACACACATACATACAATGTATATATCCATATATACACAAGATTAATTCACTGATTCTCATAGAATTATTTGCCAATTCCTTGTCTCCATTTAAAATCCTGCCCAAGCTATCATTTTTTCATTCATTCGTTCATCCATCCATCCATTTGTTTATTTGATAAATAATTGTTAAATGCCCATTAAGTTCTAAGCTGTGATCTATACCCTTGGGGAAACAAGTGAATATTATAAATTCTTTCCTAAGAGATCCCAGACTTGCTGGGAGAGGTAATTGTGATATAAAATGATAAGTAATGTAAGGATGACCATGGCATAAAGTGACCAGTCATTAACTGTGTAACAAAGTCAGCGGCAAAGTCACAGAGAAGGTGGCACTGAGGAAGTGGTGTCACGCATGAATGCGAATTCTTCATGAGAGCAGTGTCGGGAGCTGCAGTTCAGGCAGAGAGAACAGCGTGAGCAGTAGTGCAGTGTGTTCCACCGTGGAGCACAGGAGGCCAGTCGGTGGTGGGAAGTGGAATTAGTGAGGTAGGCAGGGGCAGAACCATGAAAAGTCCAGAAAACCACACAGAGAGCTGGGACTGATTGTTTTAGACAGAAGCATACTGTCAATGAGTTTTGAATGAAAAAGACAGGACTTGCTCTCCTTTTACTGAGTCACTTTTTGATCAGTCACGTCACCAACTGAATCAGACTTATCCTGATATGCAGTATAACACTTTAGCATTGGCTGGGAAAACTACGCATCTTTTGTTTTCTAGAGGAAAACCATCTAATAGCTGACCCTGTGACAGAGTTTCAGGGGAACAGTCAGCATTAGAAACACTGTATTACATGGTCAGTGTTTAACTCCCTCCACTAGACCCACAAGCCACAAGAGAGCAAGGATCTGTCTGTTTTGTCTACCCTTACCTCCCAGCATCCAGATCAGTGCTGGCTCACAGAAGGCAACCAGTAACTGTTTGTTGAGTAAATGAATGCATGATAACAGAGCATCAAAATACATGAGACAAAAACTAATTGAACTTCTGGGAGAAATAGATGAATCCACTATCACAGCTGAAAACTTTAACAGCCCTCTATCAAAAATGGACAGATCCAGCAGGCAGAAAATCAGTAAGGATATACTCAAACTCAACAACACCATCAATCAACAGAACATAATTGACAACTATAGGCTACTTCATCCAACAACAGCAGAGTACATATTCTTCTCAAGTTCACATGGAATATTCACCAAGCTAGACCACATTTTAAGCCTTAAAATACACCCTCAATAAATTTAAAAGAATCAAAGTCACACAATGTCTGCTCTCAGACCACAATGGAATTAAGCTAGTAATCAATAACAGGAAGTAAATGAATGAGTTTGTGAATAAATTGGAGTCAAGCTCAGATAATTTTTGAGAGGTATCTTTTTTTTAATTAAGCAGGAATTAGGATCTGTTTGCTAGAAGTATCTTGCATTACACTTTATCTTGAACAGGTAGCAAATCTGTGAATTTCCAGCCACCTGCTTAGTTGCCAAATATAGGGTAGTTGATAATTTCTCATCTTTCCTATAAGCCCTGGCCATTGTGAGTAAAAGAGGGAAGCCCCCAAGGAAGTTGGTTTTGGCATTTACCCTAATTACATTTCTTCTTCCCATACTTACACTGATGGCCAAGCTAATGCTATGAGAGCAACTGACCTTGAGTGGCTCTTTCTGTCCCATTTTTCCCTGACACAAATGTTTGTTCTTTTGTTATTTATCCTTTTGTCCAAATGAACATTCTTAATTTTTTCAGATAGTACAAATAGGGTCACTAGGGCCAAGATCTCAAACCACAGGGGTTTCTCTTACCATAACTACTTTTGGAATTATTTAAGTAGATATGATAAAGATTGTAAAGATTGTCAAAAATATCTCAGTCAGATTGTAGTCTGAAATGCTAAACTACTAACTCAACAGCTTGTGGGGGGTGGGAAGTGGGGGAAATGAAATCAATCCAGTTCTTAGAAGTCTCCATGGCCAGATGTTCCCTTTGTGACATGGAACAGCTTTGGGTTAAGAGAAAAGAGTCTCTGTGGGCCTGGCAGGGGCTATCCTAAGTTTATCTTGGTCTTTTCTGCCTCTGCTTCCTCCTCCGCCTGTCCCACACCCTGTCTTACTCCTGGCTTCTTGATTTTTATGACCTCACCCCTTCCTTCCCCGGTCTTTGTCTTTAATCTATTTTATTCCCATTGATGACTGACCTCAACTTCTTCAACCTTGCTTAGGCCAACTCAGTCCCCAACTATGGATTTAGTTATCCAACAAATATTCACCAATCCAGACTAGGTAACCTTTCAATTTGTTTATAAATTCTGTTGAGTATCTAGTATGGTGACACTCTATGAATCTAAGGACAAATGAATTAAACACATAGAACCCCATGGGCTTTTGCGCAGTCCTGTGGGGCTGTGGACAGAGAGCTCAGAAAGAGCTGACGAAAGAGGCAATAATCAAAGTCAGACACATCTTCTAAGAGTCCCTGATAGAATGATGTTTGTTGGTCTACGAGACAGGTCATCTAGATTCCCCATTCTCCTTTTTCTCTGAAGCATTTGACTCACCTTACTTTAGACACATAATTCTGTTCTAATATTACTCTACCTAAAATAGATACCTGTGACTTCCTATTTGAATATGAATTCCTTCTTAGTAATCACAAAATCAATGAAGATGCTTTGAAGACTTTGGCATACTTGCTAGAATACTCTTAACTTACCTTAATGTCAACCTATGAAATTGCCAGTGTATACCTTGATTTGTCATTTCAAAAGTGGGCATATGTTTTGCTCCACCGCTTGTTGCTGTTAATTAAAGTCACAGTTTTGGAGGCAGGATGACTGAGGTAAAGGTGCAGTCAATGACACAGATTTTATCTTTAGAACAAGCTTATCTATACATTTCTGGGGGAATTTATAACCATGTGGTTTTTAGCACCTTACTCTAATCATCTAAATAACCATTGAACAAAATTTTTCTTCCTCATGCCATTATCCTCCCATATTTTAGAAAATAGGGAATCTACAAAGAAGAAGAGGGGGAGAAGGAGAAGAAGAAAGCAGAAAATAACAGTTTTTGATAATCCTATCTCCTAGGAAACAATCGTTAACACTTTGGTATATAACTTTCTAACCATTTTTCAGACATAGTCATACATATTTTTCCTTTTCAGAAGACAGGATTATGTTGTAAATATTATTTTATATCCTGCTTTTTTTTTCCACTTACCAATATGTCACGTGTATCTTTTCATGTCAGCAAACATTTTTTGTAAAGGGCCAGACAGTAAATATTTTCAGCTTTGCAAGCCATATGGTCTCTGTCACAACTGCTCAACTCTGGCTTGCAGTGCAAAAGCAGCCACAAACAATACATAAATGAATGCTAATGACTATGTTCCAATAAAACTTTATTTACAAAAGCAGGTGAATGGTATTTAGCCCATGGACCATAGTTTGCTAACCTTGTCATAAGTGAGTCTTTGGAGGCATCAGTTAAAATGGCCTCACCAGCCTTCGATCCAGGCAGAAACCCATAGGTTACCATTTCAATAAAGTTGCCACCTCCGTTCTTGATAACTTGCTCGTCCTGCCTCCTATACTGCCTCTTAACCCAGTCCTGGGTTAACTTATCTGCTTCCTTTACTAATACCTTTCTTTGCCTTATTTGCGTTCTTCACTTCTGAATATGAGGTATAGCCAGCAAATATTAAGAGCAAAAAGAACAGGAAAGTATACATCAACCAACCTTGACTGGGTGCTCTCCAATACTCATTTGCCTCATCACATTCCCTAAGTTTCCTTTACACATCTTCCCAACCTAGGTTTCCTTGTTAAATAGGATACTGACTTTCCTGACTCTCTTTGCTGATGGTTTTATCTCATATTTTTCAGGGAGGTCTGAGACTATGTGATGTAACTCCTCTCTACCTCCAACAACTGTGTATTAATAGAGTGTTTTCATATGCGTCACTCGTCTACTCCTCAAAGCACTATAGCAGACTGACCCTTCCTCCTGTGGCAATAGTCCCATCCCTTGGGCCAGCTTTACAATCCTTCATTACTTAGCATTCTGTTTTTGCATCTTCCACACCTTGTTACCCTAATGTTCCTTTAAAAGCACATCCTCATCCTGAAAACTAAACACACACACAAACAAAACCCTTGACAAAACAGAAGAAAGCACCCCTCAAGGCCCTGTTGCAAGTGGCTAGCTCTTCTAGGTCTTTCCACCACCCCTGCTTCCATACCTCCCACTTACTGCTAGCACTTGGCTCCTACCATCGCCCCTCTACAAGAAGCACTCCTTCTAAAGGGTCCAGCGCTTTTTCCTTATCATCTCTTTCCTCCCACATAAACACCTTCTCAATGCTTTTTCTTCCTTGGGCTTCATTCAAGGTGCCTGTATTCTCTCAATTCTCTAAATTCTCTGATCTTTCCTTTCATTTTTATTTTAGGACTCCTCTACTCATTCCTGCCCCTTGTTTGAGGTTATTTCCGAAAATTCTGCATCTGTCCTTTTGCTCTAAATTTTTTTTTTGTTGGTGAAGTATATTTAATTACAACCCTTCTGTTCCCAGGAAGCAATGGCCTCTCAGGACTATTTCTCTAGTTCTCACCTCTTTTTTATGTTTTTGCATAAATCATAGCACATGAAACAATCTTGCATACCTAGCCACTTATTGTTAGTTGTCCAGGTTTATTTTTCTTGTGAGTCTTTATACCCCTTGTTATCTCTACTATTAGTACTATAATAATAATAATAACCACTACTATCATTCAGTAAGTAATTACTTTGTGTTGTCAGATACCTTATAAGCATTATCTCAATGATTCCTCACAATTCAGGCAGTAAGAATTACCTCATTCTGTAAAATATAGAGAAACTGAGCTTTAGCACAACCTTTTACCAATAAGTGGCTTATGTCAACCGAGGGGCAAAGTATCTGAATACATATTTCCCCAAAGATATACAAATGGCTGATAAACATATGAATAGATGCTCAATGTTATCAGCCATTAGGGAAATGTAATTTGAAACTGCAATGAGATTCCATTTTATACACACTAAGATGGCTATAATCAAAAGGACAAATAGCAAAAAGTGTTGACAAGGATTCAGAGAAACTAGTACCCTCTTACATTGATGGTGGGAATATAAAAGGGTAAAGGAACTTTAGAGAACTGTTTGGCAGTTTCTTGAAATGTTAAACATAAAATTATATGATCCAATAATTCCACTCCTACGTATGTACTTAGAAGAAATTAAAACATTTGCCATGCAAAACCTTATACATTAATGTTCACAGAAGTATTATTAATGATAGCCTAAAGATAGAAAAAATCCAAATGTCTATCCATTGATGAATGAATAAATAAAATATGGTATATCTGTACAATGGTATATTATTATGCAATAAAAGTATTTATACCTGCTTCAATGTAGATGAACCTTGAAAATATTTTGCTAAGTGACCGAAGCCAGTCACAAATGATTACATGTTATACAGTTCTTTTATATTATATATCCAGAATCTATTGAGAGTGTAAATAGATTAGTGCTTGCCAAGAGTGAAGGGATTGATGAAAATGGGGAGTGAGTGCTAATGTGTATGGAGTTTCTTTTTGGTGGAAAAAAAAACTTTCCTAAAATTAGATTTGCTGATGGAAATACAACCCTGAATATACTAAAAGCTATCAAATTATATGCTTTAAATGGGTGAATTGTATGATATGTGAATTACACCTTGATAAACTGTTTTAAATTGATTTCTGATTGTATAGGATTCTGTATGTAAGCTGGGCTCGGTTGGGTTTGTTTTCTGCTTCACACAGCATCAATGATCGTTCTTTGTGCAGCTGCACTCATCTGGGAGCTCAGGTTGGGTGGAGCATACGAGATGGCAGTGCACACATGACTGACTGGCAGGTCGTTCTGGTTCTTGGCCCAGAATCTCAGTTCTCTTCCACATGTCCTCTCTCCCTCTGCTAGTCTAGACCAGCTTCCTTACAGAGTAGTAACTGGGTTCCAAAACGGTGAATGTGGAAGCTTCGAGGTAGGTGCCCTGAACAGGCACAGCATCTCTCCTGCTATTTTCTATTGCTCAAAACAAGTCCAGCCCAGATTCAAGGGGAAGTGAAATAGATTCCACGTCTTGATGGGAGCAGCAGAATGAGTTTGCGGAGCTCTTAACCACTCAGTAGCAACTTGGGCAGTCTATCGATGAAAGCCAGACGAGAGGATAGACATCTCAATGAATGCCAGTACTGATAGGTGACATTCCCATCTCTCAGGATTTTTGTTCTGATAACTTTCTCTGCTGCTTTTGCAAGCAGACCTGAGGTTCATAGGAATAGTGCTGCTGCTCTGCAGTCTCACTAGGATGTGGGACTCAAAAACTTATCTGAGAATAATGTCATCTCCTATTGACTGGGAGAAGGGAGACATTCAGAAGAGGGTGGTCAAGGAAACTCCAGCCCTTTGATGTGAAACAAATCAATTCATCAGTCTCCTTTTGACGGTCTGTAGTTAATACTCAGGTGCATCTCCCCAGATTCTCCCCTTATTACAGGGCGTGCATCATTTCCTCAGGTGCTGAGAGTGTTGACCGCTAATGGCTCATAGCTACATCCCTTTCCAGGAATTGACCCAGTTGAAGGTAGCTCCCTCACTTGGTGGTAGCATAAAGGACGAGAAGAGCAAGGAGTTCAGAATGACTGAAGAGATGTGCCAGGAGTGTGAGTCATGCCAAGCAGCTGAGATGTTGTCCTCTCAGAGAACAATGTGCAGAGCCACTGGATAACTTTAAGCAGGGAAGTGACAGGAACACACCTGTCCTGTTAAAGGACCCTCATGGTAATGGTGTGGAATATGAACTTGATGGTGACAGTGGAGATAACAGTGGAAGCAGCCACAGTGACAATGAGGACTTACAGCGTTAGCCCTGAGGTAGGTAGAAACACATGATTCAAATAACATTTCTAAATTAAAATTAAGGGGAGTTAGCAGTCAATTGAATGTGGGCTGAGGGACGTGGAGATACAGCAGATGATCTCCGAGAGTGGCGTGCTGATCAATTTTTAACAACTGGCTCCCTGAAAAAAAATTTGTGTGCGTATATGTAATCATTACATAAGTTTATTATAATTTTTACTTATTTAGAGCATATGTAGTACATAATTTACAAATAATGATAAAATATTCAATATTTTTATTGTAAATTCCATAGCCAATTGATTGTCACAGAATGCTTTCATCAATTTTGCTGAACTCTTGAATCTTTGGCCAACCCATGGTTGCAGTTCAATGATGGTTTGACAAATGAAGTTGTATCCTACTCTCGTAATTCTTTACTCAATAAAATTATTTTCACTAAATCTGACAAGTGGCCTACCGTCAAACCACTTGTGACCCTCATACAATTATATTCATTAAACTGAAACCTCTTTCATCTTCGGCACTAGTAACTTGCACTATTAACATTTTCTCCATCACTGTCTTAAGCCTACACAACCAACAATATAAACATTAAGCCCTGATTTGTAACCTATGCCAATTTCTGTGGTGGAAATGCTGCCACTCTGGCTAATTTTAAGCTATGCTTGTCATGCTGTTAAACAGGGAATTGGAAAGATATGCATACTAACACCCCATTATATAGTGTTTCCAGCATCCAGATACACTGTTAACTCAAGAGCATAGGAAAAAAGTAAATATTATTAGGAAATGATAATTTTAAGTATTTGTAAACTTTAGTTTTAATTTTAATTTAAATTTTATATAATTTAATTTTTAGTAATGGCCATATTTAACAACTGGTTTACAAAATTCTGCATATTTAAAAATTGGCTTGTGTGAGCTGGTATGAGCTGGTTCCAGCACACCACTGCTCCCAGGTGTTCTGGCTAGGGTGACAGCTGAAAATTGGGGATGAAAAGATATGCACTTTGGATTAGATTAACAAAGTTAATCCTTTTTAATATGTATAGTAGTATTGGGACTCAGCTCATATCAATACCACCAACAAGAAAAACTACTGGCTTAAGCAAGATAGTTTCTCTCTCAGGTAAAAGGATCCAGAGGGAGGCTGTGCAGGCTGGTGCGGTACCTGCATGGTAGTAAAGGTCACGGTTCAGTTTGTCTTTATGTTTTACCACTCCATGGTCCAAGATGGCTGCCCGAGCTCCAGTTATCATATTCACTTTCCAGTCAGTATAAAGGAGGAAATAGGTGAAGAAGAGATCACTTTGGGAGGCTGAAGCAGAATGATTGCTTGAGGCCAGGAGTTCAAGACCAGCCTGGGCAACATAGTGAAACCTTCTCTCTACAAAAACTAAAAAATTAGCTAGGTATGGTGGTGTATGCCTATTGTCCTAGCTACTCAGAAGGCTGAAGCAGGAGGATCCCTTGAGCCTAGGAGTTCAAGGTTACAGTGAGCTATGATTGCACCACTGCATTGTACTTCAGGCTGGGCGACAGAGTGGGACCTGCCAATCAATAAAGCCACTTCTTTCAATTTAAGAGACTTCTAGGAGGTAGCAGAAATATTTCCATTTAAACATTATTGGCCAAAGCATAGTCACATGGCATTTCTATATCATGGAAGTGCAGAGACTACAGTCTTTCAGCTGGATAGCAATGCTTGGCTACGTATCAGGGTTCATATTACTAAGGGTAAAAAAGCGAATGAATATTGGGAAGCTATTTGTAGTTTCTACTTCAAAGTCTTAGGCCCAGGTGTCCACTTTTTTTTTTTTCATCTTGGTTTACCAATGGCAATGGGAAGAAAACATAACGTATCTTAAACTAGCCAAACCCATTCGGACATCAACATTTTAGTAATTAAAGTGTGTCCTGCTCTAGTCCAACCTGGCCTGCCATCATCCTACCTGGCATGGGCTGTGCCCCAAATAGACTGGAGACATTTTCTCCTCATTATCACCTTGTTAAGCTGCATGTCTCAACCCCCTGCCTCTGAGGCATGTTCTGGGATCTTAACGAGGTGATAATGAGGAGAAAAATGATGTGGCAGTCCTTGGTCTGGTCTAGTCTTCATAGTTCAGAGGAGACCAGAGCTTTAATTAAAAATACTTTGCTTTGATATAAAACTTTCGGAAGACATATATTTTTGAGATATCTGAATAGAAGAAAACAAAGGGAAATGTGTGTTTCTATTAGTGTGTATCTGGGAGATATCTTTTTCCCATTACTCTCACAAAGAGAGGTGCATTCCTTGAAAGAAATGAAGAATTACAAGACAATGTACCAAATTAAATAGGTAAGGATAAAGAAAGTGGGGGAGAAACAGACTTGAAGAAAAAGAAGTCCAGGTGTTACAGGTCTTACAGACAGAACATCGAGACTTTTCCTTCATTTTCGTCTGACCCTTTGGAGCTCTGTGAGCATATTCTCAATAGAAAAGTGTTTTATTATATCTATGTTTGGCCCATTAGTGCCGCTTCGACTTATACAAACCAGATAATCCATTCAAAATGTAAAGTGCTTATATATTATTTGAGGAGTATACTTCAGTGATTAATTTGGAGGACTTGCTGTATTCCCTTAAAATATAACTTTGGATTACTTGCTAAATATAAAGGATAAAAATCACATCAAACATTTTTTATCATTAAAAATTATTGAGTTTGCCACAGATAGTTTTACAGAGGCTCTGCATTCCTTCCAAGTGCTAGTGTAGAGCATCTGTCTGTATCTCAGCACCGCTGCACATTGGACTCAGCTGCAGAGCTTTACAAAACACCAATTCCTGGACCCTTTAATTGATTTAATTGATTTGGAGTGGGGCCTGGACATCAGTATTCCTTAAGCTTCCCAGGTGATCCTAATGCACAATTAGAGTTGAGAACAACTAATTTATTTAGTCTCAGCTTCTCATTATTCAAAAGGGAAAGCAAATTCCGGAGAAATTAAATGATTTAACCCAAGAGTAGGCAACTAGTTTGTAGATACCTAAGACTAGAATCTAGTTTTCTCATTCACGTATTTTAAAAACTGTTTTGGAAACCAAAAGTAATTGGTACAGTACTTCCGTATCCAAAATTTTATCATTTAGTGTTTTGTTTTGTTGTTTATTCAATCTGTTAAAAGTCACGTTACAGCCATCACCATCTGGGACAATTAATGGTGCAACTCCATGGTTCTGTGGTTGAAAGTACCCAGTCTTCTGTTCTTTTCCTATCAATTTGGAATTCCTTTTTAAAGGATTCTGATTTTTCAAAAGAAGATATGCCAAGTCTTGACTTTAGAAACATTGTTGTTTAATAAAGGTCTTTATACATGATACCAAAAATCTAAGAAAATAATAAGTGAAAAAGAAACAAGTGAAATAATCACAAATAACTGAAAATAGTGAAATAAGGGAAAAATCAAAGCAGTCTAAGCAGAAGGTAGCTATATCTACCTTCAAACATAAAAATCTATGTTTGATTCATATTACCTATAATACTTTGTTGTTTGTATTCTTATTTTCTGTTTGTACTTCTGAATTAAAAGTGCCACTCTTGCTGTAGTACATGATGATCCTGCGGCTGCACTCTAGCCTAGGCAACAGAATGAGACCCTGTCTCCAAAAAATTTTTTTAAATAAAATATTTTTCTAAAGTGACACTCTTAAGTAGCTTCTTTACTAACCTACAAATGATTTTAAAATCAATTCACTTTATCAACATTAAAGATAGCCATGGATCACTTCTGCTTGATGGGGAAATACATCAGTAAATGTCTGCATTTAAATGATCTTTCTTCTCAAGAGGTCAAAACACTTGCTTAATTTTTAGGAGTCATCAATTTATCTCAGTGAGAAAATTTTAAAAAGAAAGAAAGAAAATATTGCCACCATGTTACATACGGTGACACTGAGCACTCTACACATAAAGCAAAGTGCTGGATCACAGCCCAAAGACCGACCAGCGCAGTTTCCCAGTGGCCGTCTATCTTCATGACAAATTCTGACCACCCAACAGCCATTTGGCTGTGGTGAACACAGAGGGAGAAGAGAAATGGCTGAAACCCACCATGCTGACACGCAGTCATGCCACAGCCCATTTGTTCATTTGTTCTTACAGTCTGAAGCAAATGGAGTTTAAGGAACTTTCCCAAGGCTGATTCCTCCCAAATGATAGATTCACTTCTTAACCTATCTATTTGGCCACATCACACGATTGATAAAACTATTCCATGGACAATCCCATTTTATGATGAAAAAGTCAAAACACCTTTACCTGGTGTTCTCGCCTCATCAGTTCCTCAGTGCCACCTCCGTGTCACACAGTCATTCATCTTTTCATGCTCTCATCTCTCATCCATGAAAAAAATATTCCCAGGATAGCTTTCTTCTGTCTGAACTAAGCTATTTATCAAAAGGAAACTTTGAAGATTGTTGATGTATGAAATGTTTTGCCAACATCTGATTGTAATTTCTTTTATTAACTTAATTTCTAGTTTTCTAAAATTTCGATTAAAACTTAAGAAAGAGAAGTTCTATTACTTTGTTTTCATTGGTGTGTGGAAGTCAGAGATCACTTCTAAATAAGTGGAATCAGCTCTAGTTTGTCTTTTTTCATGGAGAAACAGCAGCAAGGATTATTCTGAGTAATAAATGATCAAAAAATATGTTTCCTTTAATAATTGTATTTTTCTTGTGAAGGTGCTACATTATTTTTTCTCCCCTGAGCTTCTATCAACCAATTGTGAAGAAAGTAGTATAAAAATCACATCTTGGGTGGCAAGGGGAAGCTTAAAAATTCCTCCAAGATAATACACATTGATGATCAGTAAACTTTTATGGAACACTTATTTTTCTGTTTGTTTTCTTTTTTGAATGAGTTTAAAACAGATTTAACAGCCTGCTTTTTCAGAAACACTTTCCCATTAAGGAAAAATGAATTCACTATCATTTCTCATCAGACAGAAAAAGAAAATGACACAATTCAATTAAAGCAAATATTCAGATTTTTAGATAGTCAATTACCCTCACAGGTGAAATTCCTTAATGGATGGAAATGAGAAGCCAGAATCTGCACCAATTAATAAGAATATTATATAAGTTTCTCTAGCAAATTTATAACCTAGGTTATTTTGTTGTTTAAGGGAATGGGACTGAACAAATAGTCCCACCAGTAGGTAACTGTGAAACCTGCACGTAGTGTTACTTTTTTAACATCAGCTCAAGCATGAAAGAAGAATTATAACCAGCACTAGAGGTGGGGTGCCAGAGACTTGCTTTCTAGTCCTAAATCGGTCGCCAAAGAGATGTGTGGCTCTAGGCAAATTACTTCACCTTTCTTGGCCTCAGCATCCTCATCTATAAAATGTGAAAGTTGCACCAAATGACTTTTAAAGTCACTTCTAGTTCCATGGGTTTTATACTTAGGAAGAGAAAGTGGGGGATGAAAGATTCCCTAAAGGAAAATGTTCAGGGTTTTACAGTAGAACCAAGCCCAGAATCATCCTCTGCCTTTCCTCTAATTGCGCCCTTTCTTCCCCACGTGCTCTCCTGCACACCGTCAGGAAATAAAGTGACTAAGAAAGAAAGCCTCTTGTTGCATGCAAAAAACAGATCTGCCAGTGGTGAAGGGTTGGGTTAAGAGGAGCCTTCACTGGCGATATTAGATTGTGTTTTAATTAGATGTCAAATTCTAAGACCACGAAGCTGAAATGATAAAGTGCAGGCTATTAACGGTCCCAATTACAGAGCCCCAAGTATCTCTTAATTTATGTGCTGATAATCTCCTGGTAATTCTCCGGGTGCTGCTACAGCATACACGTCCCGATTTCTCTCCTGTTTCGTGTGCATTTGTTCTCGGAGTTTCTTTCCCATTATACTCAGCCCAACTCATTTAGAGCAACTGCCTGGCCTCACAGCCAGACCCGGGCCTTAGCTGGGGCGAGGGAACCGGCCGCAGCTCATCTGCTGCAGAGCCCTTGGTGGAAGTGTGGCCAATTAGTCACACGTTTGGTGTTCTAATTAGGCGAGGCTGGGACTTTGGAAAATGTGCTGTTGATTTAGGTACTTCCTCAAACAATGCTAAATTGTGTTATGTGAAATTCAATTAGTCTTTTTCTAAATGTTTCCACATCTGTTCTTCTTTAAGCATAAAGTGATGAGGAGAGAAAGAGAAGTGAAAAGCCAGAGTCTCCACTGGTGAAATATGTTAGGCCTTGGGGACCAGCCCTTTTCCCAGCTTTTGACCCTGAACAGTGACATACAGGAAGGAACAAAGTTGGAGAGCTATCATGGTGAAGCCCTTTTAAATAAATCATTATAGAAGAAATACTGCAACTGCACGGGAATGTAATCTTGTATGATGGCCATAAACTCAGCTTTGTTTGAAAATGGACGGCATGTGGGAGGAACGATTAAGAAGTAAATGATTATAAATTCTATCTTAAAGGCAGTATTCACGGTCATTCTGGTTATAGTTTTTAGGAGAGTCTTTAACAAAAATCCTTTGGTTTAATATTTCATGTCCAGGTCCAGTGTTACAGGTTTTTGTCCCCTCCTGTCTATTGAAAATTTCCATATAAAATTGAGAGCAGTGTGGAATCGCCAAACACTTGGGGATTTAAAAAGAAGACAAGATGAAGATGATGAGGAGGAAGTTTCCACTTGTTCCAAAATGTTTCTGGTTTCTTCCGTTCGTGCCACTGCTGGCAGCCGTGCAATGGCACGTTGCTTTGATCCTTCCAGCTCTTCCAAGCCGCTCCCACCCTGAGCCCCAGCTCCCGTTTGCTGGAGATGCTGTGATGTTGCTTCACGGTGTCTCCTGATTCCAGCACCCTCCCAGCAGCGCATTTAACGCCACGACCACCACGTATTTTCATGTTGTATCACGCTCAGTGCGTCCACTGATTTTGCCAAGAAGCCAAATGGCAATATCGTTTACCAAAGTGGCATGGCTCAAAACCGCAGGCGTCCAAAGGTGAAGGTATACATGCATTTGAGCCTTGTTTCTGTTATCACCTTTTCAGTGACTAGCATTTCAAAACCTTATCTGTGGCTGGCAGGCCATGTTTTAGGTTTGTCAGATCCCGGATATAGACTGTGTGGTTTTCTGATGATATATCTCCGTAAGATTTGTGGAATGCTACAGATGGAGTTGTCAACACTACTTTATGGCACCTCCGTGCATGTCAGAAAATGAAAATATTTTCAGAAGTGATAGCATTATTTTGACTGATGACATTCTCTTTTAAGACAAAGACTTATTTAAATAAAAAAATTTCAATTAAAAAAACAAAAATAAGGCATTACCCATAAGCAATCTGATTTGGTGTCTGTAGCTCTCATGAACAAAAAAAGGAAGATTAGAAAATTTAAATGATAACATTTTTAATGCTAGTTTGGGTTTTCATTAACTAAAAAGTATCCTGAATTTGACTGCTCTATTTAAATTTAAATTTCCACTCACTAAAAGGAATATATTTCTTTGAAAATAATAGTAGATATTACTAGAATATACTGAACAAAATAAACAAAAGAAAGATGTAAGCAATTTAATACGTTTAAATAAAATAAAATGTAACCTCTATGGTTTTCAGAATCAGGTTACAATTCTATGTAATAGAAGTTATAACAATACACATAAATAACTTATTCTTTTTTACTATAGACGATAACTCTAAGCCTAAGTTTTTGATGATATTATCTGAAATCTGGTTTTGCAGAATATTGCTTGGCAATTATAGTCTATTATCTCTCATGTATTTTCCACACAAAGGATTATTTATCAGTATTGCAACTTGCACGATCATTATTAAGTGGAAATTTTGCTTTAATTTCTCAACTTATCTTTACCTACTTCACTTGTGACTTAGTAAAGTTGGATTAACTATGAGACATTAAATCCACAGGGAAACATTATTTAATGTTTTAAAAATCATTATTAGAAGTAAAAAAAAAATCTAGATACCTTTAATCTGAATGTTGATAAAAGAGGGCATTTAAGTCACTGGCTTTAAGCCAAGAAAACAAGCCCTGGCTTAAGTAGATCATCTGTCATAGCTCAATTCCTGTTCTTCTTCTAGCATTTAAATAAGATCACTACGAATGTGTCCACCCTGGCTGTTCCGAATGAAACCAACCCATACCATCTGACTTCCTACTGGCAATGCCAGGGCCATCACTTAACAAAAAAAGATGTCAGATTCACACTCATGTTCTGTGATCACATGTCCTGTGATTACTAGATATCAAAGGACTTGCACAGATTCGAAATCATTCTTCCCTCTAAAATGCCAGTCTTGGGTAAGAACATCATTTTATTGTTGTGTACCAACTTCATGTACCAGAGACCAAATGTCTAAAATAGTTCTCTCTGGGTTATTAGCTCAAACTAAAATTAAATTCCACATAACAGTGACATGTCTCTGGGGAGAGAAGGAAGCCACGCTGCAGATGGGACCACTTGCAGATGGCCCCTTGCCTTCAGAGAGCTGTGCCTGGTCAGCCAAAGGGGCGTCCCCGTCCTCCTTATTTTCACAGGGTGGCACTGAGAGTCAGTTTTCAATGCATCCCACATTCGTTTAACTCTTGCCAACCTTTGGATGGCCTTGTCCTAGGTCAAGTCTGGCTCAGAGGTTGTCTTTTATCAGGATAACAAGATGTAACATTTTGTTCTTCTTACCAGACACTTTAATGGCATAATTGTTAATGATACTAAGAATCAATGTATGTTGTTATGCCATTTATAAACAATATCTTGAAACTAATAATTCTTGGTTTAAAAATGTAAAGTCTTCTCTACTGTTCTCCAAACTTCTTAGTTTTTAATTATTTTAAATTGTCACTGTTTTCCCTGCCTTATTTTCCTGTTTTGGAGAATGAACTTTTTTTTTTTTTTTTTTTTGAGACAGAGTCTCAGTTTGTTGCCCTGGCTAGAGTGAGTGCCATGGCGTCAGCCTAGCTCCCAGCAACCTCAAACTCCTGGGCTCAAGCGATCCTACTGCCTCAGCCTGTCAAGTAGCTGGGACTACAGGCATGCGCCACCATGCTCGGCTAATTTTTTCTATGTATTTTTAGCTGTCCAATTAATTTCTTTCTATTTTTGGTAGAGACAGGGTCTCGCTCTTGCTCAGGCTGTTCTTGAACTCCTGAGCTGAAACAATCCGCCCACCTCGGCCTCTCAGAGAGCTAGGATCACAGGCGTGAGTCACAGCGCCCAGCCTGGAGAATGAACTTTTTGAGGGCAGGAATCTCCACACATTTCTATTTCTTTGTGCTATAATTTGCTTAACACATATCTCTATTGATTTGTTTTGATTGATGATCCTAAGTGCTATTGAGTTTGTTTCATGGCATGCTGGCCACAGATTTCACATCTCCAGGTACTAGGGCTACCTCAGAATTGAATTCCAGACTCCAACACCCCTAGTTTCTTTTGGCATCTGTCAGTAGGCTGGTGCTACCACTGATTTTCTTGAGTATTTACCTGTGGCATCTGGGAAGGCTAGGACATCAAGGAAGGATTGACCTGCCTAGACACACTCAGAGAGGAGTCAGCTAACAAAATTAAAGCAAAGAATAGTATTGGGGATAAAAAGGTGTATTGATTAATTAAGACATAATGACTTATCCAGAAATAGCTAAAACATTATCAAGAGTTAAATAGCGACATGAAAGTCAAGACAAGAGAAGTCACACACAGCACAGGCATTAAATGCCAACTGTGAGGAATGAGTAGGGAGTGAATCAATGCAGGGGATTAAGGATGGCATTTCTGGGCATTTACGAAAGATAGGCTGACATGAGCTAAGGCCAGGAGGAAGCAATACAGGCGACTGTCCTCTCCCCTAACTGGTTGCCCCTTCTCAGTCTCCTTTGCTGGTTCCTCTTTCTCTTATGACCTCTAAAGGCTCAATCTTCTCTTCTCTGCTTTACCTATCCTCATACCCCAAGTGATGCCACGCAGTTCCACCGATTTAAATGCCACGTAGACACTGACAACTCCCTGATTTTTACCAACCCAGAGCACTCTATTGACTTGGATATCCACTTGCTTATTCAACACCTTTCTTTGTATGTATAATAACTCCTCAAAACCATGCAAAATATGCCCCCAATTTTGATCCCCTCCTCCCACCTCTAAAAACTGCTCCCCAAATCATTTAGTGGAAATTCTACTCTTTCAGTTTTTCAGATAAAAAATCTTAGAGTCATTCCTACCTTCTCTTTTTCTGTGTTATTTTGCATCCAGCCCATCAGCAATCCTGCCCAATCCTCTTTCAAAATATATCCAGATTCCGATCACTTCTTATCACCCTGACTGTCACCATTCTGAGCCACCACTATGACCTCTCATTGGGGTTATTATAATAACCTCATAATTAGTGTCTTTACTTTTTCCCTTGACCCTCTTCTAGGCTATTCTTACCCTGAACCAAAGTATTCCTCTTAGGATGAACAGCAGGTCATATTCCATCTTTGCTCAAACCCTGTGATGGCTTCCCATCTGTCTCATCAGAACAGCCTAGGTTCCTACCATGGCCTGATCAGTCCTACTTGAGCTCATCTCCCTCCACTGTTTCTTCACTCATCTCCTATCACTTCCTTCTCGTTCACGCCACCCAGCTGTTCACACTGGCCTCCTTGCTCTTCTTGAACCCTCCAAGCACGTTCCCACTGCAAGGCCTTGGCATGAGCTGCTCCCTTGGCCTGGAAAGCTGCTCACCTTTCCATCCACATGGCCTGCAGACTCACTTTCTTCCCATGTCTGCTGAGTGTCACCTTATCAGGCACTTCCTTGACGCTCCTGTGTAAAATACCTCCTAGACCTCTATCTCCCCCAGGGCTTTATTTATCATCACTGCCCTTACCACCACCTGCACCACTGAATATTTATTTGCTTGTTTACTGTGTGCTTCTTCCCATTAGAGTATAATCTCCTTAAGGTCGTGAACTTTATCTATGTTGTTCAGGGCTGTAATCTTCAGTGCATGGCTTTAGTCCCCATGCCATAAATACAGCCCTTAGATGAAACTAACTATAAGTTGAAATGTACTTATTTCAGAGAATTGTACTTCTTAAAAGAGGAGAAGAATGTCTAAGTCATTGCAATCATGCTATGGCCCAGTTTGTAGGTGGGACAACATCCACTTGGCCACAGATACCCAGAGTGAGATGCAAAAAATCTCATTTAGGCCAGGCGCAGTGGCTCACGCCTGTAATCCTAGCACTCTGGGAGGCCGAGGTGGGCGGATTGTTTGAGCTCAGGAGTTCGAGACCAGCCTGAGCAAGAGTGAGACCCCTGTCTCTACTAAATAATAGAAAGAAATTAATTGGACAGCTAAAAATACATAGAAAAAATTAGCCGGGCATGGTGACGCATGCCTATAGTCCCAGCTACTCGGGAGGCTGAGGCAGTAGGATTGCTCGAGTCCAGGAGTTTGAGGTTGCTGGGAGCTAGGCTGACGCCATGGCACTCACTCTAGCCAGGGCAACAAACTGAGACTCTGTCTCAAAAATAAATAAATAAATAAAATAATAAATAAATAAATAAATACATAATCGCATTTAGCTATCCAGAGGGATTGTCTCCCCAGTGTTTAAAACAGCTGCATTTCTAGAAACAAGAAAGTCCAGTTTCTTCCTAAACAGTAGCCTTGGGCCAGTTGGATGGCATTCCTCATCTGTGCACAGCAGAGCAGCCAGAAGTTTCTGGAACACAAGGGGTGACTCTCAGGAGAAGAGGTGTAGGAGGGATGAACAGGGATGAGAACATGCCTGGAGAGAGTTTCACCAGGTTGACAGCTCTACTGAAAAGGCGGTCATGAGAGCTGTGGCTCAGGGATTTCGCAATCCTTGTGCAGAAAGGAAAGAAGAAGGAAGTGGGGAAGTCGGGTCTGGGAACTCCCTGTGCCTTTCCTCTGCTGTTTCCATGCTTTACTGAAGTGAGTGATTTATCCATATAAGGTGCTCTCTTCTTAAACTTTACCTCAAGAATCTGAGAGTTATCCTCTTTGATTCCAGAGATTACATATCTGCTTTCTTGGAGATCTAGAATTTCTCCAGTGTGGGAGTGAATCTCTTTCCTAACACTGGCTTTCAATAGTAGGTAAATCAGTTGGAGGAAGTTTGTTTTTCCATGGCTGGTCTATTGGAAAGGTTCTCATTCAAAAAGAAATGCATCATGAGTAGTTATAAATGCAACGAGGATTTTAACGGTCATTTATTCATAATTTTACAGTGCTCTGACACTCAGTATTTAATGCTGCCCCCTGACTGAGGTTCTCTGTGGTCTCTAGCCCCATCATTAGTGACTCTGTGCTGATTCATAGAATTAGCAGGTCAACATATCAGTGACTGCAACATATTTGGAAAATGTCTGAGAAAGTAGCCGGCATTAGCTTCCTATGAAGCAGTCATTTTCAATGTGAATGATACAAAATGTTATGACAAAAGGAAAAGGATCCTATGACCTATATAGGACATGTGTAAATTGGTGCAAACATTATGGTGCTTAAGAAATCTTTGTCCTTAACAATTTGGAATGTGGGAAAATCTAGGTTGCTCTGAAGGTAAAATGGTTATGTGATATATGAGCTATCTACCATAAAGTCTCGAAGAGACTTTTAGTGCTTACAGCCTAATTCCAGCCTGCTGCCAGTGCCAATGCAATGTTGCTCCACCTCCCACTCAGGAAGCAAAACTCTGGAGGAAGGTGCATGTCACTCTGATTTGGGGGGACACTAGTAAAGGCAGGAATCCAGATTTAACAGTAGAAGATCCAACATAAAGAAACTACTCTGCCATTGTTGTATGAGTTTCTTAACTCAATGAAAAGTTAGGACTCTCAGTTACTGATCTGCGCAAGAGTGCAGAATGATAGCAATGCTTGCTCTACTTACAGCAACAGGACTGTTAAGATGTCCAAATAAAATAGTGCATGTGAAAGGGCTCCATCAATTATAAAACACTATGCAAAAGTGGTCATGATTAGTCTTCTGTAGGTGATCATTATATTTAGTTTGGATTAACTTAATATAGTAGGTATAAACCAACTTGGACCTGAGATCCTGTACAAAAGGATCACAGTCTCAGAAGGAAACAAAGTCCTTGGATCATCTCATCAGTGATCCCTGGAAACTTAATTCCTTCCCAAGTCCACCCTAGAATTCAAGGGAGGTGATCTTTAAACTGTATTTATATTGCTTCTGCCTTCGTTATGTAACCAATTCACTAAGCAAACATTTGAGGGCCTGCTATGTACTGACACTAGATCAGAGGCTAGGGATATAACAATGAACAAAACAGAAACGGTCCCTCCCCTCTTGGAACTTGCATTTGAGTCATGGAAAGAGACAATAACCAAAGAATTATCAAAATTGCAACTGTGGTCAGTACAAAGAAGGAGAAACACATGGTACAGTATTCACTGTTAGGGAGATTTACGCTAGTTACATAGGTCTGGAAAGCTTCCCTGATGAAGGGACGATGCGACTGAGAGCTGAAGGATGCGTGGGAGCTGATGACAGGGTGACAGGAGGAACAGAGAGTGTCTTCTTTCTAAAAGGCTCATGTAGGGAAAGAGGTCAGCTCATTCAAGAACTATTAGGTTGAACAGTAAGAAATCGCTGATATTCAGCTGTTTTTGACTTATGAAAGTAGCAGTTCAGGTAGTTCAATTTCATAAAAGCATGCTAATGTGACCAGAGTGCAGAAAGCTACAGTAGACTCGGCCCAGGATGGTTCTGGAAAGGTAGGGAGGGGCTGCTCACTGGAGGCTTTGTAAGCCATGCTGGGCCCTTGGTCTTGGTACCAACAGCAGTGAGAAGCCTCTAAAGATCTACACCTGGTGTAGTGTGGGTGATGGGACAGCAGGGGTTATACTCCTGGGGTGACACTGCCGTCACCTAGGAAAGATCTGATGGTGGCCTACAGTGTCACTACTCAAAAAGCTGCTGCAACCAACCATGTAGGCATCACTGTGAGCCTGTTAGAAATGAAGACCTGCTGAATGAGTATCTACATTTTACCAAGCTCCTTGGTGGCTCACTCATATGCATAGTAAGGTTCAGGGTTAGACCACACTGGAGGTGGCTAGATGGATAGGAAAGAATGGATTCCAGATTTGGAGGATAAAGCCATACATATTGGTGATAGATCAGATACGGGAATGGGTGAAAGAGAAAGAAGGGGTAAGATGAGTTCTACATACACCCAACTGGATGGAAAGGAGAACTCGCTTTGAAATAGGCATGCTGGAAGAGGACCAGGTTTAGAGAGAGTGATCATGAGCTGAATACTGAACTGGCTGAGTTTGAAATAATTTTAAAGCATTCAAGTGCAGAAGTTGATGCAGCACTGGGATATATGGAGCCTAAGGTCTGAGGAGAAATATGGCTAGAATTATAAATGTGAGCCATGTGCAGAGGTGAAAGTTAACCACCAAAGAAGTAAGAGAGTGCTTAAGTCATAGTCAATAGTGAGAAGTTCCTTAGATAAGCGAAAACATCCTTCAATCAAGGAACTGAGAGCTCCTCAGATAGGCTGGAGTGGAGTGCAGGGGCAGCGTGGTGAGGAACGGAGCAGATTGGGGCCAGACCCAGAGGTCTTCTTAAAGATTTCTGAGTTTAGCCAAACGGAGATGAGAACATTGACCTGGAGAGGTGCTATGATCAGAGTTACTATCAAAGGAGTATCAAGGCTGTCTGGCAGAGGTGGGTACTCTGCAGCCTTAAGGCCACATGTGGGCTTCTAGATCCTTAAGTGGGGCCTTTTGACTGAATCCAAATTTTACAGAACAAATCCTTTTATTAAAAGGGATCAGCAGAGAAAGATGAAGCTTTTTTGCCTCCTTTGGTGCTTAAAAAGAACAATCTTGAAACTAGAAGGTTGCAGGTTTCCCACCTCTGCTTTAGGACCTTCTGCGGCTGCCGAGACATGACTTCTCCACTCATGCAGTTCCCTGGCCACTGTCCACACTGTTATCCACACTGAGAGGAGATGGGAAAAGCTTCCGCACCAATGTTGCTCTCTGATTTTAGATTACAAACCAACATGACCTCTGGCTTTGAGTTCACACAGAAATTCTATGAGATAGAAGAAAACCAATTTCATATAGCAGCACTTTCAAGATATTTTCTGATTTATCTTGGAAGCTTGGGACTTGACTTTTCAGAGTAAATATTTAAAGGTTTAAAGGTATAAAGTTATAATTTCAAAATAAAAAATAAACAGATCTTATTCACTTAATATCCTTGAAGTTAATTAAGTGAATAAAGTGGACTTTGATTTTTTTTTTTTGCTATGAAAATCTAGTTTTCCACATTTACTTTAAAAAATTAGTTCTATTAAACCTAAATATCTGGGGATTTTAAAAAGAATAATGTAAATGTCCTTCTGTTTGTTGAACATGTGTTATATATCATATATGGTACTAAGTTCCCTTTTTAATGTTAGCCAAGTCCTACTGTGTGCCAGGCACTAACTTAAATTGGTAGTTTTGTTCCAACCTTTAGTCGACGATCTCCTCAGTCAAATGTCAAGCGTGTATAATCAGTTCACCATGCAAGGGCCTAGAATACAGACCAATTCTAACTTAGTCTATAACTTCCATCTTCAACATATCAGCATCATTAATAACACATCCCTCTCTCAGTCTTTCCAGATACCAAAATTTTTGAAATATACTCTTCCAAATTACCTGCTTTTATTCTACACTTCTCCATTCCATCAAGTCTGTTTTTGATCACCTGGCAATGAAATCTGACTGTTTGAACCCAGAGCACAATTCTTTACAGGAACACTCAATCACTTATCCAAATAGGTATTTCATTTTATCTGAAGTACAAAAACATTGCAAGAAAGGGAACAACATGTCCAAGTACTTGCTGAGGATTGGGAGCAATGACTACTACGTTATAACTTTTCACTCTCAACATGTATCATTCTCAACAGGTTACTCATTTTTTCATTTAATTCAAGTGCAGGGAAGTGCCTGCTTTGTGGATGCCCTACAGCTCCAAGCAGCCTAACTACCCGATGCAGAATTGATGTGCAAATAAACCCTGTGTGCCCTAGCTTAGTAGTTAAGAGATTAGACTTTGGAGCCAGAATGCCTGGGCTTGAATTCTGACTCCAACATTTATGAGCCATCTAACTTTAATACTTACATGTGCCTCAGTTTCTTCAGATGCAAAATGGGGAAATATAGGTTTGTTATGAATGGTAAGTGACAATGTTTATAGTATTTAGAAGAATGACTAGCACAATGTAAGTGCTTGTTCAATAAAAACTTTAATTTTTATCTGTTTCAAATAACCACAGATTTTCTGAAGGCATTATTAATGATTCTTGAAATAGAACATTTCCATCACCTGAGGGTCCTTCCCACCCATCACCCTTATGCCGCTATAACTGTAGGTTGGAAAGAGGTGGGAAGGTTCTATAATTTCAGCATGATTAGAAACCACCATCCCTGGACTCTGAGAAATATTCCAGAGGAAATTTGGCCAATCTGGGTTTAGACTAGCAATCAGACCCATGAACTTGAATGTTTTCTTAAATATGGGGTATTGGAGATGTCTATATGTTCCTGTTTTTTGATCTGCAGCAGTTTACTCTATGGCTCTAGACTTTCCCTTAAAATGAAGGTCAAGTCATTCTGCTGATATACAGTATTATACTCATGTACTCTATTTAGATGCCACAATTACATAAATGTACACGCAACCTTCTCTGCCAACAGTATTTGTACAATGTGCAGATATTTTGAAAACAGCTTTTCTGCCAGGGTTACCACAATGTCCCGTTTATTTTCCACTCCAGCCTGGGAAAGTCTACAAAGGACTATGCTAGGAATTTGTGCCAAAAGTAGCTTGACTTGACTGAAGTCAACCTCTCTTTTATGATCTTTTGCAAAGACAGTCAGTTTCTCCTGAACCTACCAAGGCAAACTACCTTTTTGTACAGGATCATGGCCTTCAGGTGAAAATAGTATATGGTAGGCCGTTCGTGTTTGAGGTCATTTTTGAAATAAAATGGCCCCAAAGAGGACTGCATTCAGTGCAGAGAAATTATAGGATTGTTATAAGAAGGAAGGTTTCAATACACAAGAAACAATAATTTCTTGTTCCACAATGATGAGGTACTTTGCCAAGTTCAAAAATGAGATTATTTAGAAAGAGTTTGGAAATATTTTCTAACCGTCTGTTGTCAAAGATTTCAGCAAAATTCTCAGAAATGACAATTTTTTTTCTATTCATGAAGCCTTAAGTAATTTTAGGAATCTTAGAGGAACTCCTTCAACTTCAAATTTAAATATTTTAGAAGTAACATGTCAGTTTTAAGTGTAATATATTATACGTTCCAAATTTGTTCACTTGATCAGTTTGGTCTAGACGTGTTTGCAGTATTCACTTGGGTTTTTTCATTTGCTTTACCTTCATGGTTTGTGTCTTATCCCTGTTCTAGTCTCTAACTACCTTTCAAACATTTTTTAATTTACAAAATGAAGGCCACGTCTACACTAGCAAATTGAAGTGGAAAAGTAAGGCCTTCTGGGGGATAAGTTCAAAGAAAAAATATTTTTCTAGTTACTAGCTTTTATGAATTGATAAGCACTCTCTGATTTTCTAAGTTCTCGACTTTGTGTTCATGTTTTGACCTGGATGTCACTAGTCAGACCTGTCCAAAATCCTGGGATACTATGACACACTCTGTCCCATTTAAAATTCCTTATGCTGATTAAGATTCTCCTGTATTTTCAGTATATATATCATGTCTTATTCTAACTGCACCATTTACGCAAAGGTATTAGGTTATTAAGTATGAAATGTCCGATATCCTTAAGTACTAAGTTTGACAGTTGCTATCTCTGACATTTCACTTTGACACTCCTTGTTTTTACTGTGAAGGTACATCCTCAGTCTTTCAAACACATGTTTGGCTTGTGATTATCTTTCAAAATGTTTTAAGGGCAATTTTTGTGAAACCATGGATAAGTCAAAACTTCATGTTATTTTCTAATATTAGTTCTGTCATGGAACCAATATAGTATAGACAGCTCAAAATATCAATGAAGTGTTTGGGAAGGATCTGGCTAATGAACACACAGTATGTGGATGGTTTTGGAAGTTCTGTTCTGCTGATTTTAATCTTGACAATGAGCCATGTGGGAGACCTGAGACCAAAGTGGACAATGATGAGCTGAAAGCTGTAGTGGAAGCAAATCCATCTCACCGTACACGTGAATTAGCAGCAAGCTTTGATGTTACCATTCTGACGATATTGGACCATCTGAAACACATGGGCAAGGTAAAGAAGCTGGATAGATGGGTGCTGCATGAATTAAATGAGCATCAGAAGAGAAATCCTCTAGAAACTTGCCTTTCTTTGCTGTCATGACACAAACCTCTGCATTAGGACTGTGGACACATGGACAACCAGGCCAATCCGTTCTCTCCTAAAGAATTTTGGAAGCAGCCTCTCAGTCTTCCAAATAGCCCATGTGGATTTATCCTCATTTTTGCCAAACATCTTTGGGGGCAGGGCATTCCATTCTGCCCAAGTTTGTAGGTACACAGTAAACATCACCCCCCTCCCTCCCTTCCTCTTCCTTCCTTCCTTCATTTTTTCCTCCATCTTTCCTGCTTTCCTCTCTCCCTCTTTCTCTCCTTTTCCCTCTTCCTTCCCCTTTCCTTTGCTTCGTGTGCCTTTATAGCAAAGGGAATGAACGCTAATGAAACATTCTCAGTTTTAGTCTTCAAGAAAAGAACATTGCCCATTTCATAAAATCCATATACCAAGTAAGTACAAAAGGATCATAACAATGTATAAATGTAGCGATTTGACAGCAGAATAACTGAGTGCTCTTTTACCATTTAAATGAGATTCCACATATTGAAATATTTCCAATTGACTTGATTTTATAACTTCTGATGAAAAATATTTCCAGTTAACTAAAACTAGCCTCTGCCCCTAGACCCTTCTCTTTCTTCAATAAGCAGAGCACTCCCTTTCACTCAGAGTGGTCTAAATTGTTTTAAAGTGCAAACCAAGGAGATAGAATTCAAAATCAAAGAAAATGAAGCTGTTCTGTTTTATCTTTGCAGCCTGGACTGCTGCTCGCTCTTTAAGAACACCTTGCTGCTGCACTTTAGATAAGAGTGTTGAGCCTGTAAATTCATTAGCAGGGTTCAGAGCAGCTTCTCCCTGTCTGCATCTTTTCACAGGGCTCGGGTTTCATTCTGTGCCAGGAGTCATACATCACACTCAACGGTGTGTCTCCAGAGCCAACTGAGGAAAGTGCAGAAAAACTACTGTTAACAAGGGAGTAATTACATTCAGCCTAAATTAATTATTGGCCGCTCAGGACTGGTGAGCAAGGGCCACACAGATGGCCTCTGACTTAGTTCCCACCTTTGAGGGAAGAAATATTCCAATGTGGTGCACATGACCGCATAAGATAACAAGAGGCAGGCTATTTCTGGTCTACTGGTCTTGAATTTACCATATTTGTTAATATGACATGGGGCTTATTTGCGTTAACACTGTAGGTACATTGTATTTTTTAGGGAAAACATGAATGATGGTCACTTGGGACGGAGGTCATTTCACGGCAGTCAGCATCAGGACCAGCGAAGTCAAGCCAGGGACCTTTAAAATGCAATTCAGTCGAAAGAACAGGTCATGGATCAGTAAGCAGGTGATGGAAGGTGTTCGTGAGGAATTTAGATTAGCACAAAATTCAAACAAACCACAAGAAAGGGGGAAGAGAGAAAGCAGGGCAACCTGGAGAGCAGGAAGCCATGGTCTCGGCAGGATGGAGAAGAAGGCACTGATAGGTTCTAGAAACTATGCACCATGCGGGCAAGGGCTGTGATTCTCAGGACAAGTTGCTGTGCCCTCAGAAGCCAGCACAGTTGGCACACAACACATGCTAGTGAGTTTTTATTGAATTAATCAGTCAATCTGATCTATGGTTCATTTGTGAAATACCATGCCATAGAACTACATAGAATTAATTCAATTCAATAAATATTTTAGAGCACCTACTATGCGCCAGGCACTGTGATAGACATTAGAAAATACATATATAAGCCATGCCTCCTGTCCTCAAGGAAACTGCAGTGTAGTTTCTGAGGCTGAATATAAATAGTAATTACTAGTCACTGTGACAACTGTAATAAAAGAAGTATGGAGACAGCAAATTGGCAGAACAAACTAATTATTGATAGACTCTGTCAAGGAGGAGCTCCCCCAAAGCAGTTTTAAAGTATAGCTAGGAGTCTATCAGATGGATAAGTTGGGGAAAGCACAGTAGAAAGAGCAAGTAAAAAGACAGAAAGGCCTACACAGCACAGCAAGCTCATGGAAGAAGCAGTTCAATATTGCTAAAGAGACACTCAGGGACCAGATCAGGAAGGGCTTTGAATGCCAATGTGAGGAGCTTGACCTTGGGCCTGGGAAGTGGGAAACCATAGCAGGGTTGAAAGCAGAGAGTGCCAGATTTGTATTTTAATAGGATAGTTCACCTAATAGATTAAAAAAAAAAGACTGAAGAGAGAGAAGATTAGAGATAGGAAGGTCAAGAAATTAACATAAAAGTCCATGCAAAAGATGGGAAGACACAGAACTAAGACAGTGGCAATGAAAGTGACCATAGTCTGCAGCCATACCACCCTGAATGCACCTGATCTCGGAAGCCAAGCAGGGTTGGGCCTTGGTTAGTACTTGGATGGGAAAGTGAGCATGAAGAGATACACTTAGATATCTGAGAGATGAGGTAGATAAGATTTGAAGTTTGATTAGATATGACCAAGCAGTGAGAAAACGAAGACTACAAATACCTCTGTGTTTCAGGCTTGGGAGATTAGGTGGATGTTGAATTACAAATGGCGTTAAAGAAAACGAGGTAAAGTAGCTGGGGGAGAGGGAGAATAGATGATGAGCTATTTAGGACATGTTGAATTTGAGTACTTGTGGGACATTTGGGTGGAAATTTTTACTAGGCAATGAGACTTCCAGAAATACAGTTACCATGGGGAGTTATCATACAGGTAAAAATTAAAGAGAGGAGGATGAATTGGATTGTCTATGAAGAGCTATAGGTTGAGAAAAGTATTAAGAATACACCCTGGTGAATATTTACATGTAGGTAATGGGTGAAGAACAAAGAATTAGTGAGGAAGACTACAATGAACAAAGAGGTGAGAGAAAAGCCAGCAGGGAGTGGTAGATGCCGGGGAACAAAGATTTCAAGGAGGAAGGAGTGATGAAATAGATGTTGAGGAGCTAGAGAAATCAAATGAGAACCGGTTACAGTCTGCCCATAAGAAACAATTAGAAAGATACTATCATAGTAAGTGGAATGACAGGGGTAAGGAGAGAGATTTCAATGTTAAGGACCATTTAGAAAATAAAGATGTGTTAATCTGTATGGTACATTATTCTTTGAAGAAGCTTTACTGACGAGAAAAACAGAGAATAGCAATAGGAGGATAAAACTTCTTAGAAAAGTTTTTGCTTTAGGGTGGAAGAGACATGAACCTGTCGATAGAGTGAAAGCAAGGCTATAGAGAAGAAGTGAAGAGAGCGAATAACAAAGCAATATTCCAGAGAAGGCAGAAAAGGAGATCACTGCTCTATCGCTTCTTTTTTTGAATCTGGAAGTGATGGGTGTGGGAGTGGGAGCATTTGAATGCATTTCTGTTTGATGATATCATGGATAATATAGTTAATGCAAACTGTGATTAAGTCAGAGAAAAAGCATACTGGTGTTTCAATTATTATCATGGTGTTCATAGTGACCCACGCCATTTTCATCTTCACCATGGATATTTTTTTCAAGAAGTCTCTTTGAATACAATGCTATGAAAATCCAAAGGTTTCTATCCTTTGTCCTTTGTCATAAACTCGCAGTATAATTTTTATATCATATATTCTAGAAGTAATTCACTAGTAAGTATAAAGTGAGCTAGTGGGAGCACATAGGTTTCAGATTTTTTGGAATTAATCAATTCTAGTCCTGCTAGAATTTAATTTGCCCCATTTAGTAACTAGCATGGGCAGTTGCACAACTAATTTGTTTGCAATTATAAATCATTGATCATAAATTATATTAAAATTGTTGAATTAGTTCACTGATCATACACCTGAGTAGCAAGATGTAGACCTAAGCTCAGAGGCCATGATCTCTTTTCCAATGCTAAAACCTATTTTCTCAATAATATTCAAAATCTGCACAAACCACCTTTTTTAATGCCAATAGATACCATAATGTGTACTTAACTTTCAAAGCAAGACATCTACATTATTACTGACCTGTTGAGATTTTGTTAAATCTAATATCAACTTTAGGAAAATTAATATTTTTATAATATTATATTTTCTAATTCATAACGATGACATGTTCCTCCACATTTATTTATCCATTTATTTACCTAATGCCCTTTATATTGTTAAATCTCCTTAAATATTGAGGGACAATAGGACTATTTCAAATTTGAGGCCACATGTGGTGGCTCATGCCTGTAATTCTAACACTCTGGGTGGTAAAGGTGGGAGGATTGCTTGAGCTCAGGAATTCGAGACCAGCCTGAGCAAGAGCGCGTCCCCATCTATACAAAAAATAGAAATATTAGCCAGGCATGGTGGCATGTGCCTGTAGTCCCAGCTACTTAGGAGGCTGAGGCAGGAGGATAGGTTGAACCTAGGAGTTTGAGGTTGCCGTGAACTATGATGATACCACTACACTCTAGCCTGGCTCTGTCTCAAAAAATAAAAATAATAATAATAATTTGAGTTATCATTATACAGTTCATATTAACATTGTATAAAATTTTTTGTGTAGATATTTGTTTTTATTTTTTCTGGGTAAATATCTAGATGCAGAATTGTGGAGTGATATGTTAAAAAGCAAAAACAAAAAGCTTTTGCCTGCCCAAAGTAGAAGTTTCAGAATTTTAGTTTTTATGTTTAAATCTATGATTCCTTTTAAGTTAATTTTTCTAGCTGGCATGAGATAAGGGTTAAGGTTCATTTTAATTTCATTTCCATAAGGAAATCTAGGTGTTCCAACTTCATTTGTGGAAAAGACTGTATTTTCCTTTTTCCATTACCTTGGCATAATACATGTGTAGATTTATTTTTTACCCTATTTGTTCCATTGAGTTATGTATTTATCCTCATATCAACATCACTGTCCTTCTTATGGTAGCTTTGTAAAATGTCTTTAAATCTGGTAGTGAAAATCTTCCAACTTTGCCTTTCTTTTTCAATATCCTAGGTCTTTGGCATTTCCAAATAAACTTTTTAATCAGCTTAATTTCTACAAAAAAGTCTTTAGCACTTTTTAAAAATTGTGATTGTGGTTGAGTTTAAACATCAATGTGGGGAGACTTGGTATCTTAACAATATTGAGATTTCCAATCTGTGAACATGATATGCACAGTGGTTATTTATTGCTATATAACTAACTGCCCCAAAATTTAGTGGCTTGAAATAGCAAGCATTTATCATCTCATGGTTTCCTTCAGACAGGAATTTGGGAGTGGCTTTGAGGGATGGTTCTGGCTCAGGATATCTCATGAGGTTACAACTGAGCTGCCAGCTGGGGATGAAGTCACCTTAAGGCTTGACTGGGGCTGAAGATATTTTTCCACTCACGTGGCTGGTTGGTGATGAGTCCTCAGTGCCTCACTGGCTCATGGCAGGAAACTCAGTTCTTCACCACGTAGGCCTCTTTGCAGGGCTGATTGAGTGTCCTCACGGCATGATTCTCACAAGCACAGCCCACACCTAAAGACAGAGGAATCAGCACCCAGCTGTTGTAACGAGAAGTATCAACAAGTTGTAGACATATTTCAAAACCACCAAAGTATGTCTCTCCATTTATTTAGATCTTTAATTTCTCTCAGTAATGTTTAGTAACTTTCAGTGCACAGACTTACACATCGTTTTTTAAATTTACACATAAGTATTTCAGGTTTTTTGATGCAGCCATAAATGTTTTTTTTTTAAATTTTCCCCCATTTTTTTATTGCTAGCATACAAAAATAAAATAACTTTTGTATTTTGACTTGATATCTTGTGATGGTGCTAAATTCACTTAACGACAGTAGTAGCTTTTCTGTAGATTTCTCAGGTTGTCTGCAAATCAATAAATGTTCTACATTACTCAAGAAACAGAAGCCATGCCAAATATTTTAACAGAGGGTATATATACTCTATGTGTTAAAGACTGAAAAAACAAAAACCAGAGCACTAATAGATGATACAGACAACAATAGCAGAAATATAAAACAATCAGACTCATAGAAGCAGAAGTAGAATGCTAGTTACAGAGGTTGGGGGGATGGAGGAAATGGGAAGATGATGGTTGAAGGTTATAAAATTTCAATTAAAAAAATGTTCGATTGTTGAGCTCTATTGTGAGTATGGCAAATATAGTTAATAGAGTATTTATTGTACATTTCAAAATTACTAAGAGAGTAAATTTCAAATGTTCTCACCACAAAAAATGTTAAGTATTTGAGGTGATGGCTATGTTACCTAACTTGATTTAATTATTCCATATTGCATTCATAAATTATAGTGTCACTTTGTACCCCAGAAATTTATACAATCACCAATTATCAATTTATAATTTTTAAAAAAAAACAATAGCAGGAAACAGCTACTACATCCAAGACTTGAGAAAATGAGCAGAAAAAGATAGAATTAGTAAAATGTAAAAGTTTAGAAGAGGAGCCCAGGGCGTTGACATTCAAATCGCAGAGCAAGACCTGCTGCTCAGTTGGTGTTAATGTCTCTGAATTAAAGAAAGGTTTCCGTGGGCCTGTAACCCCATCCTCTGAGAAGAGGGTGCCAGCTGGCTAGTTCTGGCATTTCTGAGGGGGAACAAGGAGGTTAGTTCTTTCAAGAGTTGGAAAAACTGCAAACTGGATTCAACTGCCGTAACTGGATTCAACTCACACAATCCCTGATTTATAGAAGGGATCAGCCACCAGTAGATAGGCCAGGCAGAAAGAGTCTATTAGCCACAGTCGGTGTCCCGAAGAGTGAGACTGTGGTGCCTTTGGCAGGAATGAGAAGCAAACAGGAGGCTCACATAAACCAAATGGGAAAAAACAAATCCCTTATTCTCCTCCAGTAGTGCCCTCTCCCTCTAAATGTACAGGATACTCCTCTCTGAATTGATTCGTAGCACCTGCTTCCCTAGTTTTAGAGCACCCTCTATTGGATCCATTAGAAGTACTTAACAGGTTGCCAATTGGCAAAAGAGAAATGTGGAGAGACTTAAGCATTACAAGCAGAATATATAAGAATTGCCATACTTACTAAGTAGAAATACTATCTTAATATATCACATATCAGACTCTGAGTTAAAAACTCTGAATAGCCAGGAGCATACCAAATATAGACTGACTATTACCATGTCTGCAATCCAGCTTCAACCTACACAATCCCTGATTTATAGAAGGGGTCAGCTACCAGTAGATAGGCCAGGCAGAAAGAAGTGTGAGTCTATTGGCTGAAATATCTACAATTTTGCATATATACTACTGACACTCAAATAGAATTAAGAAATTCGCTTAAAAAAAAAAAAGAAAAGAAAACCAGAACTTCATAACAAAAATAAGAGAAAACAAACAAATACTAATAACCAAACTAAAGGTGATTCAAGTATTGGAGTTTTCTGACAAGGACTTCAAAATAATTGTTATTAATATGTTCAAAAAAACAGAAGAAAATACGGATGAAAAGAGGATGGAAAGAAAAAGTAACTATAGAATGGAAATATAGATGTACAAAAGAATCAAATATACATTCCAGAATTGAAAAATGCAATGTCTAAATTAAATAATTAGATGGGGTTAGCAGCAGATTAGACACAACATAAGGAGAGATTAGTGAACTGGAGAAAAGCTTAATAAAAAATCTCCAAATTGAAGTATACAGAGAAAAAATAATAAGAAACAGAGAAAAGAATAGTAGAGATGTGTGGGATAAGATGATAAGGTCTAACATATATATAATTGGAGTTCCAAAAAGAAAGAATAAAGAGGACAGGGAAGAAGCAGTATTTGAATAATAGTTAATAATTTTCCAAAACTGATGAAATATCTCAACTCACAGTTTCAAGAAACCCAGCGAACCCCAAACAGGATAAATCAAACTGGATAAATATAAATAAAATTACTTATATACATTGTAATAAGACTGCTAAAAATTGAAGTCAAAGAGAAACATTTTTAAAGCAACGAGAAAAAAATTTCACATTATTTTCTGTATTAGTGTTCTTCAGAGAAACAGAACTGATTGTGTGTGTGTGTGTGTGTGTGTGTGTATTTACACACACACACACACACAACAGCATTTGCTATACACACATACACACACACACACACACACACACACACACACACATATATATATATAAAGAGAGAGAGAAAGATTTATTATGGGGGATTAGCTCATGTGATTACGGAGGCTGAAAAGTCCCATGATATACTGTCAGAAAGCTGGAGGCCCAGGAGAGCCAGTGGTATAGTTCCAGTCCAAGCCTGAAGGCCTGAGAACCAGGGGAGCCAATGGTATAAATCTCAGCCCAAGTGTGAAGACCCAAGAACTAGGGAGCCAATATTGTAAGTCCCAGTTCAAGTCTAAAGGCTGGAGAACCAAGAGTGCTGATATTTGAGGCAGGAGAACATGGATGCCCCGGCTCAAGCAGAGAGAGCAAGTTCATCCTTCCCCCGCCTTTGTGTTCTATTTGGGCCCTCACTGAAATGGACGATGCCCACTCCCATCAGTGAGGGTGATCTTCTTTTCTTAGTCTACTGATTTACCTTCAAAGGAGCAATAATAAATTGAGAACTGGTTGCTCAGAAAAAAAATAAAAAGATAAAAGACAACAAAATAACACCCTTAAAATATTAAAAGAAAACAACTTGTAATCTAGAATTCTATATCCAGAGCAAATATCCTTCAATGCTGAAAGTGAAATAAAAATATTTTAGGATAAACAAAAACAAACAATTTGTCACTAGTAAACATGCACTAAAAGAAAAATCAAAAGGATATTTTTTAAACAGGAAAACATTTTCTAAGAGTAAAACACAGAATTTCAAAAAGAAATGGAAGGCAATAAAAATGTTAAGTATGTGAATAAAGATAAATAATTATTGAACTGAATATTGACTGCACAAATAATGATGGACTGTGGAGTTTGAGTTGTATGTAGAATTAAAATGCATGGCAATAATAATGCAAGAGGTGGGGAGGGGATAAATGGAATTCAAAAATTCTAAAGTTCTCACCTTACCAGGAAGGTGGTAAAAATGACTTATAATAGAATATATAAGTCAAAATGTGTGTTGTCATCTCTATGAAGATTACTAAAAGAAGAATCTCTCTGGGGATCACTAAAAGAAGAGTAAAAAACTATAAGCCTGAGATAAGAAACATGGTATAATAAAAATATTTTTTAATTTGAAAAAGGCAAGAAATGAGAAAAATAACATAAATAGTAATGTATAAGGGGATGGATATGCTAAATACCTTGATTTGATTTTTACAAAATGTTTATATATGTATTGAAACATCACACTGTATCCATAAATATGTATAATTATTATGTGTCAATAAAAAATATATATATAAAAGTAGATCAATAGAAATGAAAAGGAAAGGCCTACAACAAATCCAAATCTATAATTACATTAAATATATATGGCTTTAATAATTCAATTAATAATAAAGATTGTTAGAGTGGATTTTAAAAACTACATGATGCTTAGGAGATATATTTTAAATATGACAGTACAACTGAAAGTAAATGGATGAAAAAATATATATCATAAATATGCTAATCAAAAAATTAGGTTTTTTTGATATTGGGCATAGTAGGCTTTAAGACAGGAACATTTGCTAAACATAAAAAGGGATATTTTACAATGATAAAGGAATCATTCCACTTGGACTATAAAACAACGCAAAATCTTTGTGGATCAGTAATAAAGATGTAAAAGAAAAAAATTAAAAATGGACAGAACTGAGAAGAAAAATTTAAAAATACATATTTATTGTTAGGACTTTGACTTACTTTCTTCAGTAGCTGATAAAAGCAGCAGATAAAAAGTTAGTAGAGATATATAAGATTTGAATAATTAAGAAACTTGATCTAATTGACATATATGGAACTCTACACCCAACAATGAAAAACTATACTTTTCAAGTGCACATGAAACATTCACCAAAATGAATTCTCTGGTCATAACGCAAACCTCAACAGATTCAAAGAATTGAAATCAAATCATTCAGAGTATGTTTTCAGAACACAATGGAATCAAGCTATAATAAATAATGAAAATATAACTAGGAAATAGCTAATATCTTAAATATTAAATAACATATATCTAAATAACATATGGACCCAAAAGAAATGACTGCAAATTTAAAATGTTTTTAAATCAAAAATGATTAAGATATGCACTATTGAAATTGGGGAAGGGGTGTCAAATGAGTTCTTTAAGGGAAATAATTAACCTTAAGTTCATATATTAAAAAAATCTTAAAATTCCAAAATCAATGATTTATGCTTCATCTCATGATGAAGTTAGGAAAGATCAAAAGAAGTAAATAATAACTAAGAGTAGAAATCAATGAAACAGAAAAAGTTTGGACAAGAATATCAGCAAAGACAATAGTTGATTCTTTGAAGAAATTAATAAAATTGATAAACCTCTAGCAAGACTAATCAAGACAAAAAGAGAGGAAAAACATATTACCAATAATAACAACAGGAAGATAACATCAGTATGAACTTTGTACATATTAAAAAAATAATAAATAATTTCATGTCGATATGTTTTGAACTCAGACAAAATGAAAATTTTTCTTAAAAAGCACTATGTAGTAAAACTGTAAGAATAAAGAATCAAATCTGTAAAATTATAAGAATAAATAAACAATCTGATTTAGCCCTATTTAGTGGGTTGAATGGTGGTCTTCCCCAAAAGATACGTCCACCCGAAACCTATGAGTATAACCTTATTTGGAAAAGGGATCCTTATATATATAGTTAAATTAAGGATTTTGAGATGAGATCATCCTGGATTATCTGAGTAAACCCTAAATCCAATGGCAAAGACAAGGAAAGTTTGGCCATGATGACATTGATTTTGTATTTTCTGGCCTCCAAAACTATGATAGAATAAATTTCAGTTGTTTAAAACCATCAAATTTGTGATAATTTGTTATGGCAGCTACAGAAAATTATTACATTCTGTATCTTTTAAATTGATTGAATCTGTTAACAAAAATCTTCCCACAAAAAAACTCCAGAATCAGATTTCTTCACTAGTAACTTCTTAGAGAAATTTCAGGAAGAAACAACACGAGTTTAATACAAATTCTTCCAGATAATAGGAGGAGAGGAGAAATACTTCCCAATTCATTTTGTAAGTCCAGCATAACTTTGATGTCAAAACTTGAGAAGGACAAAAAAAATAAGAAAACTAGAAACCAGTCTTTCTTATGAACATAAATACAAAAATCACAAATGAAAGTTAGCAGATCAAACTAGGGTTTAGCCTCAGAATATAAGGGTAATTTTAAAATGTGCATACTTAATTTATATAGAGTTTAAAAACAGGTAAAACTAATCTATAGGTTTAAAAACCAGGATAGCTTTTATCTTTGGGGATTTTATTGAGTAAAACAGGGCATGAGTAACTTGTAGTGTTTTGATCATGTCCTGCTTTTTGACCTGGCTGTTGATAACAAAAATGTATGCATTTTGTGAAAAGTCATCAAAATGGTCATTTATGATTTGTGTACTTTTTGTGTGTATGTTATAAACCTTTTTCACTAAAAACCTTTTATCAGTAGTTGTCAGAGTGGAATCATTAAATAAATTAAGGATTTGAGAAACCATGTAGAATTTTAATAAAGTGTTATGGATAAAATAAATGGAAGGCTTTGGGTTGGACTATTTATGACTGCACTGTAGAATATGAAATATAAAAAGACAAGCTTGGTTATCCAAATTTACAACTTAAAGCACAGGTAGGAAAACTAGACATCTTCTTTAACTGCTATGGAAGAGTCCTTATTTCTTGTAGCTGCATGGCTGAGATTTCTAATAACAAAGGCCTTAAACCAGAGGTGAACAAATCACAACATGGAATGAATTTACAGCCTTGCTATGCCTCTTATGTTAAAGACGCATTGATGCAGATAGTCTGAAACTCTGAGGATTGGTTATAGGTCATTTGAGAAGATATTGATGAAGCTGTGTAACTTGAATCACAAATCCCACCAGCATCCTTTGTCACTAGAAGCAGCCTTTCCTCCCCTGTCCGAGGACATAAGTCTCCTCTGGTCTAAAGAATATTAACAACACCCACATTAAGCTGGCCTATTTGGCCCATGTAGGAAACAGGAGGATTGCGGAATATGACAGTGGGTTACAAGCGTAATCAAGATGTGATTCCAGTTACAGCTGCTGTTCCAGATGTGGTCTCTACTGGATCAAATCAACACATGGTACCTGGTTCGTAGCAATTGATTTAGAGAAAATTTTTTCTTTTTCTTTTTTAATAAATTCTACCAGTCAGCCTTTACTTTCAACTAGCAGGCACAGTAGCACCCTCTACAGTTTTACCTAAAAGCCATGCCAGCTCTTTACTCTTTGTCCTAATCTCTCCATCTCCAGGCATCATCTATCACGCTGCTCTGCAAGACATCATGCTGGTTCCCTATATTGAAAACCTCATGCTGATTGAACCTGGTGATTGGGAATTAGCAAATATTCCATATACTCCGGTAAGACATGTGTTTCAGAAAGTGAAAAATATTAAAACCTCTGTGAATTTGTCAACATTGTCTTATAATTCCGTCAATTTTGTTTTATATAGTTCAATGATATATTGTTAGATACATAATTCTTACGTATTCCTCGTAGAGCATTCTTTGTTATTATATAAGGTTTCCCCTTTTCCATACTAATATTTCCCTGTCCCCACCTCCCAAATCTGGCTCTCCAGGGCCTTGTCAAGAATCAGATCTTACAGGGACATTTGTAGGCTTTTAGCCTCTGATAATATTAGGGATACAGCAGATGTAGTCCTCAAGCTAGCAGGCTGTTTGGTCCAGTTCCTACTTGTGGGATGGTCTGTAATGTGTATTGACCCTTCACCACCTGGGGCTGTTATAAGCCATAGACCCTGGCAGTGATTGGCATTTTTTTCTGTTTCTTTTCATGGGTCAGAGTTGGATGGGGGAGCCATGGCTTTTGCTCTCTACTCCCTCACCCTGGCTTCAATCAGTGGATGTGGCCCTATCCTCCTCTTATTTGGTCCCTTTTAGTCAATACTGCTTGAACTCCTGGTCATTATTTCTTGTTTCAGTGCTGGGAATACAGCTTATGTGTTCTGTACTTGGTGCACTGTTCCACTTCTGGTCTATAGTGATACTTGTCTTATATTTGAGCTAGCCTATGTACTTTTTATTTACTTTTTCAAAGTTTTATCTATCAATGGCATGTGTTTGGAACATAAGTGCTTGAATTTACTGTGTCATCTTAACCTGACATCACCATTAGGTTTATAACAAAACTATTAGTCTAAGCAAAATCTACTAATTTGCAAATTGTGTTGAATAATAACCAGTGCATAATTTTCATAATACAGTCATGTGCCGTGTAACAATATTTTGGTCAATGATGGACTGCATATATGATCGTGGTCCCATAAGATTATAATACAGTGTTTTTACTGTGACTTTTCTATGTTTACGTACACAAATACTTACCATTGTGTTACAATTGCCTATCGTATTCAATACAGTAACATGCTGTACAGGTTTGTAGGCTAGGAACAATAGGCTATACCACAGAGTCTAGGTGTGTAGTAAGCTGCACCATCTAGGTTTGTTTAAGTACACTTAATCGTGTTCGCACAACAAAATCGCCTAACGACTCATTTGTCAGCACGTATCCCCCTTGTTAAGCTATGAGTGACTGCAGTTCTTCAGAAGACACCATCATCTTATTCTTAGTATTTCTGTGTTACTTGAATATAGCAATAAATGCAGAATGATTTTCATTTTTAAACTGATACTAGAAAGGACACATATTAAAGTATAAACAAACCATAAATAGCTTTTCCATGAATAAAATAGCCTAAGTTAATGGATTCTTGCTAGTTGTAGGAGTTGTTATTGCAAATGGATTTTGGCAGTGTGGAAATTCTTATAAGAAAACTAGGAACATTTTTCCCTGGTGGGAATTTTTAAGTTTTGTTCTGCTGCTTATTTTAAATGTTCCTACATATAATTTGGTCAAATAAATTGTTCAAGATTGAGTTCCCAAACTTAATGCTCCTAAATTATCCCAAATTTGGACTAGAAATTAAGCATTTTTGTCTATTGTGCCAGCCAACATTATAGAATAATGGGCAATTTGGGACTGCAATCGAGGCTTTTGAGTTCTGAGGTTTTCTGAAACTAAGCCTCTCAAGAATAAGGACTACTTTTTTTGTTTTCTCACATTGTCTTTCACTAAATTTGATACCCAATAATCACACATAAACTGCTTATTCAAGGAGTGAATAAATCAATATACATAAACATACATAAAAATTATTTAGATGTAAGTCAGACTAAAAAATAGAATTGGGTTTGACTTATCCAGATCATTAACTTGATTCAGAAATATTTTGTGAAAATGCATGACCACAATACGATACATGCTTAATAATGTGATACACAGTAAGTGCTTACTACATGTTTATTATTAAAAATATTGAAAGGTCAAGCAAAACTTTCTGTGGCTTAAAATAACCAATAAATAAATAGATTATTCATGATACAGATAACATTATTGAAAGAATTAATAAATAAATCATTCTGTACATGTAACTAAACTGTTTCCTTTTTTTTTTTTTTTTTTTTTTTTAGTTTGCTTTTCCAAAGAAATAGTTTCTTTTGGAGTGAAATGGTTGGATCAATCCTAGATAATTTATTAGAAAAATAATTACAAAATATATAGTGGCATTTGGGAATGTACTTTCTCTCTCCTGTGATGAAGTCTGGACTTACTGGACATAAAATAAATACAAAGATAATATAGTAATTATTTGTTTAATTTAGCTCACACGGACAACTCAAAAGGATATTTCAGGGCACCTACAATACAAATTATCCACTTTGTCCATGCATGCTTTCAGAATACCTGCACTGACCACATAACTGCCTAGTTGCCCCTTCATTTGTTGTTGTGTTAACATGACCAACACATTTAAAAACTTTACAGCCTCAGGGTAAGAAGTAAAATTTACTGCTTGTTCATTTACACATGTTGTTGTGGAAATACCAGCTTTCACCCAAATTGCAATCCGCATTTTCACTTACATCATGGATTTGTTTTGGGGGAACGAATTAACTTGTGAAGTATGGCAGAGACAGTGCCACAAATATACTGAACCATTTCTTTTTCCTCCTTGACACACAGGGTGGTCATTTCCTAACCACATGGTCAACTCCGAGCAATGGAGAGAAAGCGAGAGTAGTGTGCGCCCTTCCAGGCTTGGCTTTCAAAACCTCTCCCTCTATCTTAGGCTCTTCTCTCCGTCCTGCCATGACACTGGACATGCATGACCCAGATGGCTCAGCCACAGGTAAAACCACTAGGATTCCTGAGTTGTACGTGGAGGAAGGCCTTACTGCTCCTCCACCTCTCAGCATGAAAGAATCACTCACTATGTCAGTGAATGGGAAATTTTTTTGTATAAGCCACAGAGATTTGGAAGGATAATGCTTTTCAATAGGAGATAACTGGCTGATACGTAGATCACACTGATGCAGCATGTTCTACCTTTTGGGAAGGACAAAAGGGGTTTGTGCTTCAAAGTAGAGACGTAATTTGCACAGAGTAGGTTCACGAAGTACTCATTTTTCTTTGAGGCAGGGCAAAACCCTCAACATTCAAATTTAAGTTAGTTTGAACTGTATTAAATGTTAAATGTGAAGTTTTATTATTTTTCTTGAGGATGGTCTATGCACTAAAAAAACCAAAAACATTTTTGTAGGTTTCTTTAGTTTTAAAATTGTTTGAGTCAATTAAAGTTACAAATCCAAAACCTAGTTCTTCCTTAAGTTTTTAAGTTTAGCTTCCAATCTTATTATTTATAAATCTAGTAAATATTCAGCAGCTACTTTTAAGAGAATCTGAATAATATTTACTCATTTTAGAAACTAAGTTAATAAAATTCTTTTAAATATATGAAGTGATATACATACCTTTAAAATATTTGATATTTTTGGGAGGTATAGCTCAATTGGTTGACTTAACAAAATTTTCCCAAGTACCGAAATAATTCATCTACCTAATAGTTTAAACTTATAAATATGTGAAAATTTCTCCTAAATGTTTCAACACCATACATAAATTTACTAAGATTTCAACTTAAAAAATCACAAGTCTAAAGCAATTACTCAGTTATTCATTTTTAATTGAAATTTTTAAAAACTGACCTGTTTAATAGGTAAAATTATTTTAATTATTTTTAGTATATAAGTTACTAAATGTGCATACTCTTTAACAGAAAAGTATTAATACTGTGGCTTTGATTCTTTTAAGAATATTTATACTTGATTACAAACCATCCTGGACTTCAAAGATGCCAACCTGCTAGTAAAACAGTTATATTTTACCAAGCGAATTTGGAAGAGTTCCGTTTAACCAATTGGGATTTTATGTTGACCAGAAATGCTACTAGATTCTTCATGGTGACACTGATGGGTTTATAGCAAGGACTACTTCATAACTTAGCTCCTTAAGTTGGTCGTGTGGCCTTCACTAGTGATGCAGTCTTCGTCCCTAGTGAACTCAGAGAGAGTTCTTTATTTCACTTAAATTTAAATGCAGTTTTAAGCTTTTTAAAATTTCATTCTCTTCCTGCTTGTGGGACTATACAAGTGACATCTAGTTGAAGTGTGGATACCTCTCATGGCTTGGAGATCACAATCACAACTTCCAAGGCCTTTCTATGGCCTTGGTATCAAACCAGTGGTACCCGCCATGGAGGCCCTTGCTGATGGATTGGTACATGCTGATTAAGCCTATTCACTGCATACTTAGCCTGAGAACTGTGCCCCCCCTGAGATACATCTGTTTGGAATCACATGAAGCACGGCATCTCTAGCACTACCGTGATCTGTCAACAGAGCCCACCACCACTGCGCCTACTCACACATTTGTCCTCAACTGGAACCTGAGGGTTTATTCAAAGTGGTTTTGTAGTTATCTAGTTGAATTCAGTCATTTTATAGAAAATAAAACTGAAACTGAAAGAGGAAAATATCCTGCACACGTCACTAGTTACGGATAAAGCCAATACTTCCTCCGTAAACTCCTGAGACTAGGTCATTGTTCTTGCCTAGTAAAGCTGCGGCCAAACTTAAGATGAGCAGAGAGTCGGGAGTCACAAGACAGAGGGAGGCAAGCATATAATCTCTCCACCTCAGAAAGAGGACCCTGCCCCGGCACTGCCAGATCAGCCCACTCCCAAGCCACCAGGGCTGAAGGAGAACCCTCATCCCTCATCTTTGTCCCTGCTGAGCTTTAGCTCTGGGGAACTTATTTCTCTGAAATGAGACCCTCAGAGCTGTTCAGTAACTCTGGTAACTTCAATGACAAAAATATCTGATGTCCAAGTTTATTAGTGTTGAACAGATGTTGTTGCAATGAATGCACAAAAGTTCAATTTCTAGGATAAAAGTTAAGGGTTAAAAGAGAGAAAGAAAAAGAAACAAAGCTGTTTCACTTTCCCAGATGACTGACACCACCAGAGATTACTTCAGGGAAAAAAAATATTCTTGAACAGTAATGACTTCAGTTCTTAAACCCAAAGTTCAGAGAGATCCCACAGTTATTAAAGTTAATAAATCAGAGAGAGAGAGAGATCGTACATGCAAATCGTCCAGATTTTGCATTTTTCTGCACACAGAACTCAAAGGGTTTCTCTCCCCGCTCCCTCCCCTTTCCTTACCTCATTCACCATGGGTATCTTAAAAACAGCAAAGAGACTCATGGGACGCACAGTTCTATAAGATGTAATTACGGTGCCTTATTTTTAAGAGTTTAAAAGTGCATCTTTATGGCCTTATGTAGCCACAGTAACTTTTATATGTTTGATTGACATAAACCATGCATTGGCATGAAACATTTCCTAAAACTGCAGAAATGTGGAGTTCTTAGTCACCCTGCTCTCCCCCACTCCAAGTGACATCCTCTCTATTCTTCCTGTCCCTCCACATTTGTTTAGTAATATCGATCAGCTGTAGTTCGCAGAAAGCAGTTAGTGACCTCAAAGCAGCTCTTCTGGTTGTTGTAAAAGCTAAAATGAACTGAAATGAAATACATGTGATTCACGGGCTGTGGAACTCGGAAGGCCCAGCATTTACAGATCACTTTAAAGGTGATTTTTCATACATGGAGGTTTACATTGTCCTGGTTTGACTTTTGAGTTTCTTTTTTAAATGAAAGGAGTTGCCTTTTGCTCTCAGATAGTAAAGGTATTTTTGTATAGTAGATTTCCATACTTCTAAAGTTTTATAGGGTGACTAATACCTTACAGGGATAAACCAGGCTGTCAACTTTTCTGAGAGCTTTGGCTAGACCCCCAAATGTTGGCTAAAATCCTCAGGACAAGATCCTCATCTAAGAAAAACATTTTCTATCCAGAGACTATAAATAGGTATGTATATAGAGGAACATATGTTCACTTGTTCTTCCAAAATAATGGAAAGTCTAAACTCCAAGGGAAATCAAAGTAAGCTTGTATTTAGCTATATTTTTATTTTTACTAGAGACAGTTTCATTAACATTGTCAAACAAAGAAATAACCATTGACCATTGTTCCTTGAGTATTGCTACAAAATCCTTTAAAACAAGATTGGCTACCTGAGGGAGCAGCCTCCTGTTCATTCATTAGGACAGAAATAGTTCTGAGTTGGAAAAGAGAAAGTTCTCTGACATCATATTTTAAACTAGTAATTCAGATTTCAATGACCTCTCTGTTGGTAATAAGGGCTTTTTCTGACGATTTCCCGAAAAAACTTACCTCAAACACTTCCTTCACAAATTACTGAAATGCCTTGTGTAAGTGTTTACTGAAAGTGGCCCCCGTGGTCCCTCTCTCCTCAGGTTTTCCTGCCCAGATGCCTGTTTCCAGCCACTGTGTGTAGCCACTAATAACTTTTCCTTTGGGTGACTGAGGAAGCATGGAGGCCTGCCTAATTCATTTTACCTCCCCATTTTCCCACAAGTAGACCAGGAATTGTTGCCAATTAGAAGTATTTGCTAAGTGCCCACAGCATGAAAGTGTGTACTACATTGAACCTTTAGATCAATTCATTCTGAGAAAACATGTAGAGGTTTAACACAGAAAACCTCAGTTTCCCAGTGTCTAGATTTCCAGGATCTTCAGGCTTCTGGAACAATTCCCAGCCAAAGGGTAGCCAGAAAAATGAACAAATACCTCTTTTGATGCCATCCTGAATTTTCTGTAACCAATGAGCAACAGGAAACAGGAGCCAAAGCCCAGACACACTGTGATGGGCCAGTTCATTTCTCATAAAGAAAAGAGCATTATGATTGGCTTATGGGGGTGATAAAAGACCATTTTGCACTTATTACCACTAGTTTTTTGTTAATAACAAGGAGGAAACAGAAGAAGCAAAAAATAGAAAATACAAAGAGAAGAAAGAAATAATATCATTAAATCTCCATTTGGCAAGATAATATTTTGAGATTATTAATAATGGGATTTTTTTCTCCTCGTACTTGTTCCTGTCTCCTTGTACTCACTGTCTTAGTCCACTTTGTGTTGCTATAAAGGAATACATACCTGAAGCTGGGGATTTATAAAGAAAAAGGGTTTATTTGGCTCATGATTCTGATGGCTGGGAAGTTCAAGATTGGGCATTTGCATTTGGTGAGGGCCTCAGGCTGCTTCCACTCAGTGGTGGAGGGTGAAGGGGAGGCAGCTATGCAGTGTGAGAGAGGATGTAAGAGAGAGGTGGGGAGGTGCCAGGCTCTTTTTAACAACCAGCTCTTCCAGGAACTAAAAGAGAACTCACTCACCCCAAGGGAGGACATTAATCTATTCATGAGGGGTTTGCCCGATGACCCAATACTTCCCATTAGACCCCTCCTTCAACACTGCCACACTGAAGATTAATTTTCAACACAACATTTGGAGGGGACAAACATTCAAACTCTAGCACTCATAAAGTTAGAAAACCGTGTGTCATTTCTTCAGGGAAGAGTAGAAAACAAAGGAAGCCGGCAAGACTCTAGATTTGTTTCTAAAAAGCAAACCCCATTTTTAAAAATAATCTTTAAGCAAGGCTCCAAAAGAGATTCAGGGGTGAAAATCTTCCCCCAGAAAAAACAGTTCAACATTCCAAACACACGCATGTGCTTCCTGGATTGGGCAGCAGGGAGAGGTCTGTGGTTCCCAAGCAAGGGGGACACGGGCTCTTGTCTAAGGCAGAAGTCATAAGGAGGAGGAATAGCTCTGAAGTGTGCCTAGGATGCCTTCAGGTACTAGGTCCCTAGCCTTGCCAAAGCTCACCACATCCAAAGCCTAGCACAAAAGCAAAGTACTGCTATGTCCAGGTGCCAGTGTGGGCTTGCATAGAAAGGATGTAATGGATACCAATGGGATCCTGGGGACTAGCGGTTCATACTGCTTTCCCCATTTTCCGGCAACATGTAAGCTTTTGCATTTCTGGAATGAGTAGGTCCAATATAACTGGGTTGAAATTCGCTACCAGCCAGGCAGTGAAATTAATGTGACTTACAGGAAATAAAGTTAAATTTCTTGTATATATGGATTTAGAGAATGGGATTCAAACTTTCCCCACTCACAACCCTATGTAATAGATAATATAATTTCTACTTTATAGATTGGAAAACCTAAGTGAGAAGTTAAGTAACTTTCACAGGTTAGGCCATTAGTAAGTGATGGATCTGGGGTTTGAATACAGGGAAAAACGTATCAGAGGCCAGCAGTCTGTTGATTAGGGGGAAAAAAAAAAAAGCAAAAACAAACAAAAAAATGGAACAGCAAGCATTTCTTCAAGAAAGGACAGAAAGTGGAGATAAAGAAATCCCGTGTCCTAAAACAAGGAAGAGACTCTAAGGATTAGGAGTAAAAGTCCCAATGAGTGATCAGAAGCCATTAAAGACATAAAGCCCGATGAAAGGCAACAATCAAGCAACTGCAGTTCTGTTATGACACATGATAGAATCATACCGAGAAAGTATCTGGCTCCATCAGCAAACCAAGGCCAGTAGACAGAATCCTGGATGCGGCTGATAGCGAGCTGCCTGTCTGTAGTCCAGTAGACTCACTTACTAAACATAGGTCATGTTTTCAATGGTGCTGCAACTCAAAGCACATTGATAGCAATGATTAAGAAAAAATCCTGACTTTTAGAGGGTGAGAAAGTAACACCTGAAAGAAAGTTGCTTCAGATTGACTTATTAATTTTGTAGCATGTCATTTCTTTAATGCATTGACCACACTTCACTAACCTTAATAAGAGAAAGGGGAATTCAAATGTTTTCTCCACACAAAAAAAAAAAAAAAAGAAGAAAAAGAAAAAAAAGAGAAAAGAAAAGACAGAAGGTAAAAGGAAGAAAAAAAGAAAGAAGGGAAGGAAGGAGGGAGGGAAAAAAACATTTTTCTATCATTCAGTTCCAGAATTTCTTCACAGGTTCATAACCTTTTAACTCTTTGTGCCTACAGATCACTTATAATTATAACAGTGACCAGAAAAAGATTAAACTATATTTAATGAATACTGCTAAGATGATGATAATTCTCATGCATTACTGTGCCTGTGTAAATTGGTAAAAATAAACTTTTATAAAGCAAATTGACAATATGCATCAAGGGTTTTAAAAAAGGCTCACATTCTCTGACTCACAATTTTATTTCTTGGAATATATCTTAGATTTGTAAATAAGTTAAATTCATGTGTATATTAACCACAGCACCATTTACAAATTGAAAGTTGGTATTTAAATACTATATATTCACACTGTAAGGGAATTGTTAAGAAATCCATTGCAATATTTTCGGTTAATTAAAATTACAGATTCAAAGCCCATATAAAACATGGAAAATTGTTCTTATGAAGTTCAGTGAAAATTAATATAAAATTTTTACTTACATTTTAATTATAACTATGATAAAATACGTATGCATATGAGAAAAGACTACAAGAACATAAACTAGCACTGCAAAATGCTGTGATTGTTTTGAGTGAAAGTATTATACATAATTTTTTCTTTATTTTTTGCTGTTATTAAAACTTAATTATAGGTTTTAAGATGTTCTATCTCCTATAAGCTATTTCAATTTTGAACAGGGAATAAAGTTTAAGGCAAACTGGAATTTTAATTAAAAACCAAATTTAATACTAAAGTGAATTCAGATAAATATTTATATTTTACAATGACTTTTGTTTTTAAATGTTACATTTGCAGAGTTTAAGGCTTTAATCTTAAGCTATATAAGAAAATAAGACTACCTAGAATGACTTTCACATGTTTCACCTAATCAAATTTTTAATGAAAGGAAAAAACCCCAAAATCAGAGTTCTCTATTATCTGTAGTTGCTATACTATGAACTTGAATTACTATAAACACAAGAATGCATCTTGCATGTGTGCACAAATCTGCAACTAACCACATTCATATGTATTTTAATTTTTTTTAGTATTTCCAATATTTCCCCCCCCAAAAAAATCCAAAGGAATTTGAAAGCAAGATTAAAATATGAAAATATTACCTGAGATCCGAATAGATACACAAAATAAAAATCTAGCAAGAATTTTTCAGCCAGATCTCTTTCGAATAATGAAATTATTGAATCATATGATACCTCAGTTTTAAAGACCTTAAAACTGATTGTATGCATACCTCAGAAATATTACAGTTTTAGTTCCAGACTATAGCAATAAAGTGAATATTGCAATAAAGTAAGTCACATAAATTTTTTTGGTTTTTCAGTGCATATATTAAATAAAAATTAGGCCTGCTCTATACTGTAGTATATTAAGTATACAATAGCATTGTGTCTAAAATATGAACATATCTTAATTCGAACATACTTTATTGCTAAAGGATGATCATCGAAGATCACATGAGTTGTAATCTTTTTGCTGGTGGAGGGTCTTGCCTCGATGCTGATGGCTGCTGACTGATTAGGACAGTGGTTGCCGAAGGCTGGAATGGCTGTGGCAATTTCTTAAAATAAGACAATAAAGTTTGCCACATCAGTTGACTCTTCCCTTGATGAAAGACTTCTCTATAGTATGCAATACTGTTAGATAGTATAATACTTTATCCACAGTAGAACTTCTTTCAAAATTGGAGGCAATCCTCTCAAACCCTGCCCACTGCTTTATCAACTAAGTTTATGCAATATTCTAAATTTTTTATTGTCATTTCAGTAATGTTCACAGCATCTTCACCAGGAGTAGATTCCATTTCAAGAAACCACTTTCTTTGCTCATCCATAAGAAGCAACTCCTCATTCATTCAAGTTTTATCATGAGATTGTAGCAATTCAGTCACACTTCAGACTCCACTTGGAATTCTAGTTCTCTTGCTATTTCCACCATATCTACAGTTACTTTCTCTACTGAAGTCTTGAGCCTTAAGGTCATCCATGAGGATCAGAATCAGCTTCTTCCAAACTTCTACTAATGTTGACTTCTACTAATGTTGACTACTAATGTTGACTATTTTGACTTTCTCCCATGGATCATGAATGTTCTTAATGGCATCCAAAATGGTGAGTCTTCTCCAGATTTTCAATTTACTTTGCCCAGATCCATCAGAAGATCACTATCTGTGGAAGTTATAGCCTTACAAAACATATTTCTTATAAAATAAAGCTTGACAGTCAAAATTACTCGATTCATGGGCTGCAGAACAGATGTTGTGTTAGCAAGCATGAAAACAACATTAATCTCCTTGAACATCTCCATCAGAGCTCTTGGGTGACCAGCTGCCTCACAAGTGAACAGTAATATTTTGAAAGGAGCCTTTTTGCTGAGCAGTTGGTATCAACAGTGGGCTTAAAATATTCAGTAAACCATGCTGTAAACAGAGGTGCTATCATCTAGGCTTTATTATTCCATTTGTAGAGCACAGGCAGTGTAGACGTAGTATAATTTTTAAGGGCCCTAGGATTTTTAGAATGCTAAATGAGCATTGGCTTAAACCTAAAGTCACCAAATGCATTAGACCCTAATAAATGAGTCAGTCTGTCCTTTGAAGCTCTGAAGCCAGGCATTGACTTCTCCTATGGGTATAAAAGTCCTAGATGCCACCTTCTACCAACAGAGCAGCCATTTCTTCTACACTAAAAATCTGTTGTTTATTGTAGTTGCTTTCATAAATACCTTAGCTAGGTCTTCTGGATCACTTGCTATAGATTCTCCAACAGCACTTGCTGCTTTACTTTGCACTTCTATGTTATGGAGATGGCTTCTTTCCTTAAACCTCATGAACCAATCTCTGCTGCTTCCAACTTTTCTTCTGTAGCTTCTCACCTCTCTCAACTTTCACAGAATTGAAGAGAGTTAGGGCCTCGATGTGGCTTAGGCTTTGGCTTAAGGGAGGGTTGTAGCTGGTTTGATCTTCTATCTAGACCACTAAAACTTTCTCCATATCAGCAATAAGGCTTTCTTATTATTCGTGTGTTCACTGGAGTAGCACTTTTAATTTTCTTCAAGAACTTTTCCTTTGCATACACAACTTGGTTAACTGTTTGGCACAAAAGGCCTAGCTTTTGTCCTGTCTCAGCTTTTGACATGCCTTTCTCACTAAGCTTAATCATTTCTAGCTTTTGATTTAAAGAGAGAGATGTGCAACTCTTCCTTTCGCTTGAATACTTAGAAGCTATTGTAGGGTTATTAATTGGTAAATCTCAATATCGTGTGTCTCAAGGAATAGTGAGACTTGAGGACAGGGAGAGAGGTGGGGGAATGGCTGGTGGGTAGAACTGTCAAAACGCACACAGAGTTTGTCGATTAAGTTCACTGTCTTACACGGGCACGATTCATGGTGCCCCAAAGCAATTACAGCAGTAACATCAAAGATCACTGATCACAGATCACCATGACACATATAATAATAATAACGTTTCAAATATTTCAAGAATTACCAACAAGTAACACAGAGACACAAAGCGACCACATGCTGTTGGAAAAAAATGGTGCTGATAGACTTGCTCAATGCAGGGCTGCCACAGACCTTCAATTTGTAAAAAATGAAATATCTGTGAAGTGCAATAAAATGAGGTATGCCTGTATAGAGCGAGTCCTACACTCTCATTCCCATCAAGATTTAAATGGCTAATGATGATTAATGCATTCACTTCCTGAAGAATTTTTGCATTTTGGCAGTGAAGGAACTATTAAACAACAGAAATGAATCTTAATAGTACAACCTCAGCAATCAGTTAGTCCAGTGATAAGAATTTGGGGGTGAATGGAGATTCTTTAGAGTCCTGAAATCATGTGCTGAAAATAACCATTGATTTAACCTCAGTGTAATGTTGGTGGTGGCTATTTGCATGTACACAGCTATAATTAACAGATTCACTACACTTTAGGACTAACGTGTCCAACATTTGAGTTTGGAGCTTTGGGGAAACTTTTCCTGTCTGATGTTACCAAGACTATAAACCCATTGGCAAGGCATTTGAAAAGGATTTTATTTTGTAGTAGGTTAGTAACCTCAAATCATGACCTCATCATCATTTTTCTGCATATCCACCTCCTTTCCCAATTTGAATAAGTAATATTATTAATAAAGAACCCGATTATTCAGTTAGAAGGTTTTCAAGGAGAGGCATCTGATAGAGACTATGAAGTGAACAAAAGAGTCGAGATAGGTTTTTTGGCTGGAGAACTGGGAACTCATGCCGTTGTGTGAACAACAGTTCTATCCTTACTAGAATAGCTTGGTAATTAGGCAAAGAAAACTGGTGATTTTAAATTCTTCAACTATTTGTTGGTATTTTTCCAGACTCACAGTTCAGATTGGCCAGCATTATGTCCTCAATAGAGTTTTCAATAAATAAAAAGTTCACAAAAACAGACAGGCAAGAAGTTTGAAATTATTGGCTGAAATAAGGTCTGGGTTTTATAATAATCACCCTCTCCAGGATGGTATGAGGAAAGTATTCCATTACCATGATAATTAAAAATTAACTACATATCTAGTGAATGTGGCAAATGCTTTTATAGGTTATGGGTGCATGTGTGTGTGCACGTACATGCTTGCAGTTTTTATGCCCTCCTAGATAAAGGCTATGTCTGACTGAATGTACTCAGTTTTGTGGGAACTTCTGCAAATAAAGACCAGATTTGGGATGGTGATCAAGACAGTAAAGGTGGCAATTGTCTACATTAATATTCTTCAAGAGTCCCTAAAAACAGTCACAGTAATGGAGATGCTTTAACCTATCTCCTTGGGCAAGTGGGGAAGTTTTCTAGGGCACATACCTGGGAGAAAAGTGGCTGGGTTGTAGGGTGTCTGTATCATATTTTTTATTGATATAAATATTCTTCTTCATAGTTATTGTGCCAATATACACATTATCTAGAGAGCTCATATTTATTTTCTCTCCATTATTTTCTCAGATTTAAATTTTTGCTAATCTGACAAGTATGATATGGTGTCTTATTTTATTATTATTTTGCATTTTCCTAATTACTTCCGAACTTGAACATCAAATCTTACATTATTGGTCATTTGCATTTCTCCTTTCATGATTTTCTGCAAATACAAATTTGTCTAATATTCCATTGGGTTGTTTGACTGGTTTTCAAAATTGATTTCAGAGAAAATCTTGTCTTGATGAATTCCCTCAGTCTTTGCTTGTCTTAGAAAGTCTTTATTTCTTCTTTGTATACAAAACTTGTTTTGCAGGGTACAAGATTCTAGGCTAGGCATTATTCTGTTTCAGAAGAGTGAGAATGGGGCCCCAATCTCTTCTTGCTTGTAAGATCTCAGTTGAGAAGTCTATCCTTACACTGATGGGTTTTCCTTTGCAGGTTACCTGCTTCTTTCACCTTACAGCTCATAGGAGGGCCTCTTTGGTGGTTATTTTGGTCAGTCTGATGACTATGCATCACGGCGTCTTCCTGTTTGTGATGAATCTACCAGGAGTCCTTTGAGCTTCTTGTACCTGGATATCTAGATTTTTAGCAAGGCCTGGGAAATTTTCCTCTATTATATCCTCAAATAGCTTATCCAACCTTTGTGTATTTTCTTCTTCACCCTCAGGGATGTCTATAATTCTCATATTAGGCCTCTTTACATATTCCCACATTTCTTGTAGACTTTGCTCTTTTCTCCTATTTCTCTGCTCTATCTCTGTGAATGACTTATTTAATTGAAAGGTGTTATCTTCAATCCCTGAGATTCTTTCTACTGTTTGATCTACCCTGTTCTTGAGGCATTCCACTCTGTTTTTTAATTTCTTGAATAAATTCTTCACTTCCAGAAGTTGTTTGATTTTTCCTTAATATTTCAATTTCTTTAGTGAGTTTTTCTTCCAAGTGCTGGATTTTTTGGTGGTTTCTTTGTGTTGGTTATCCATTTTCTCTGCATATCATTGAGTTTTCTTACAATCCATGTTCAAAATTCTTCTTCTGTCATTTTAGTATTCTGAATTTGGTTGATGTTCATTGCTAGAGAGATGGTGTTCCCCTTTGGGGGTGTGCTTTCTGTTTGATTCTTCATACTTCCAGAGTTCTTTTGCTGATTCTTTCCCATCTGGATCAGCTGTTGCTTCTTACCTTTAGATTTTTGTTTGGATAATGACACACCCTGTTTAGTGTCTGAGCCAGTAGGTGGTGTTTGTGGGTGAGATTCGACCATACCCTGAATGATGAATCAGTAGATCCAGTAAAAGGGTATGCAGAGTGTCCTCCCTGTCAGTAGGTGGTGCTTACTGGAAGGAGCAGGATGCAGTGTTATTTTGGGGTCCTGTAACCAGCTCTTGTTCCTCTAGAGAGACACTCTAGTGCCTCGGTTGGTGGGTGAGGCCCTGGGACTTCCAGGTGTGTCCTTATTCTCCTCCTCAGTGGGGGTAGGTGGGGGAGTGAAGCTGGACATATCTGGGTTGGTTGAGCCTGCCCTCAAGCTCCACAATGCCGTTAGCAGGGGTCAAAGGTCTCTTCTCTGCTTCTGGGAAAAGCTGCCAGTGAGGAGCTCAAATGGCCCCACTCAGCCAAAAAGTTTACATGTGGCAGTGGGGGCTGTCTGAGACCTGAAGTCTGGAGCAGGTGTCATTCGTTTCCACCCTCCCCTATTCCATGGTTTTTTTCCAGCCACTGCCAGCAGGCAGGATCTCAAGCCAGTGGATCTCCCCTAGCTGTGATGTGGGCCAGGAGGTTCCCTGCCCAGGATCTCAGCCTGAGCTAGGAGCACAGACCTCCTACACGAGGAGGGTTGCCCTGAAGCATGCTGATCTGCCTCTGAAGGCACACACATCTCAGTAGGCTCATTCACAAATATCCCTTCTGTGCCCCTGGGCAATGCGATCGAGACCACGGTGTGTGGGATCTTGTCTGCAGTCCTGTTCCCCAAGCTCTGGAGATCAATCCTTAACCCTGCCAAAGAGAGGAGTACGGGTCTCAAGTCACCCCCATGGGGTGCCCAAGCTGGATCCATGTCTCTCCGCTTCAGGATTTGCCCCACTCTCCTGGAGTCACCAGGCAAGCAACACCTAGGAGGGCTGGTGTGTAGGAAGCTCACTCCCTCAGTCCACTGTAGAGCCCCAAAAGGAAAAGTCCCATTCCCTGTAGATGCCTCCAGGTGGTGGCTAAATTGTCTCTCTTGGCAGCGCGGGTAGGGAAAGGGAAGGGGAGAATCAAGCAATATGGCACCTGTCGATTGGCTTGGGTCTGTGGGCCAGGAGGTGTCCTGGGAGAGCTGGGAGCCTGGTGCCCTGTCCACAAGGGGCTCACTGCTTACTGGCGGCAGCCATCTCTGGGCTGGTGTTAGCAGGTCTCTCCAACCACTCAGGAACCCACCAGCAGTCCAAGACGCAAGGGAGGGGGAAAATTAACTGCTCCACCTACCATTGTTGCTGGGCTCCAAGACTCTCAGGGGCCTTTCTCCTTCCACTTCTCCTCCACAACTTCTTCCCATGGAGTCTTCTATAGTTTTAGGCACCCTTCCTACCAACCCTCATCCGATCTATGTTTGTCTGTCTGTTTATTTTTTTTCACTTTCTTCTAAAATCTCTCTTTCTTGCGGAGACATTCTGGCTGGTGGTTTTTCTCATCCGCCATCTTGTCCCCCTCCTATTTTTTGTTCCCTCTGTTGTTAATACCTGCAATATCAAAATCTTATCATAATATAATTGTATGCTACATTTTACCATCTTAATCACCGCAAACACACACACACACACACACACACACACAGATGCACGCACATGTAACTCACACCTATCTCAGAGGACTTCCGGAAGAACATGGATATAGAGTTTAAACAATTTTGATAGGAAAGAACGTTCTCCAAACATTAACTATATATTAAAATGAGGAGGAAGCTATTTGGATTCAATCAGAACATTCTCTCTTGTAGCTAATAATATAATAGGTAGCAATTTTTAGATGCATAATGACACTGAATGCTGACAAAAATCCTATGAAATAGCACTATTATTACCCCCACTTTAGAAATGAGGAAACCAGGGCTTGAAGAGATTAAGTAATTTTCCCAATGTCCCAGAGGTCCTATGGGCTAATCAATAAGAACACAAGGATTGGAATCAAAGCTGTCAGAAGCTTCCTCTTCTCCACTATGCTGTACTGCCCAGGTTTAGGCTTAACATACACAAGTAAACAACATGCATGAGACTGATTTGCAAATAGATCTCTCAGAGCTTAAAAAAAAAAAGTTTCATTCTATATACAAAATTTGAGATTTTTCCTCTTTTGTACTATGTCATAGAATTGCTGACCTAAAACAGAAGAATTCAACATGTCACAATTCCCAAGCTGCCTTTTCTACTGAAGGGTTGCATTTTATTTCACTAGCTGATTTTTATAACTAATTAATACAGTTGCTTCCGGCTTAAGAACTATAGCTATGTGCTTATTTTAATATTAAATATTATTTTAATATTTTTCAAGAACTTGCATGTTAGTAACAGTTGAGTAGTCAGGATAAGGAACTGGATCAAAATAATTGAATAATGTGGACAGTTACTTCATAAAATACAAGAGTGATTAGAAGTATTCAAAACATACAACTGGCCAACCCTTAATGACAGGTCAATTCTCGATTGAGAGAAATTTCTCACATTATGATGAACCAACAGTCAGCTTTTAATCAAAATAATAATAATAAAAATAACAGTAGTAATAATTAAAACTTCACATGATAAAATACATTATTTTCTAAATTTAATAGAATAAAATATTCTTGAAAAAATTTAGATGGCAAAATTTTGACTTGGTATGAAAAGATGGTCACAAAAAGAGAACAAAATGGCCAAAGATAAAATCAGTAAATTAGATATACATGAAAACCTCATAAATGAATAAAATCCTCATTGTAATTTGCCCCCAAAGAACTGATCCTGATATGAAAAGGTTCGGAAAAAAGTAGAAAAATTAGAAATACTGTAAGTATGTGTTTAGAAACTTGGTCAAAGTATTATAATAATTTAGTGAAATTTACTTTAGTATATCTCTCACCATAAAAATATGGTCAAAATTGCACAGAGTACACTCACACCACTTCTATTCACCATAGTGCTGGAATTTCAAGCCAGAACAATTAAAGTTCATTTGGCCTCTGATATAATTTGGATATTTGTTCCCTCCAAATCTCATGTTGAAATTTGATTCCCACTGTTGGAGGTGGGGCCCAGTGAGAGGTGTTTGAGTCATGGGGGCAGACCCCTCATGAACACTGGGTGCTGTCCTCAAGGTAATGAATGAGTTCCGTTTATTGGTGCCCATGAGAACAGATGGTTAAAATGAGCCTGGCACCTCCTCCCCTCTCACTCTTCCCTCCTTCCTCTTGCCTCGTGATACCTGCTCCCTTCCGCCTTCTGCCTTGAGTAGAAGCTCCCTGAACCCCTCACCAGAAACAGATGCTGATACCATGTTTTTTGCATAGCCTGCATAACCATGAGCAAATTAACCTGTTTTCTTTATAAATTACCCAGCCTCAGATATTTCTTTATAGCAATACAAAAGGATTAAGACAACTTCTCCGAAAAGAGTTAAATCTTTTGATGATTGAGGAATTTTTTGTCTGTCTTTCAGTTCAATGTAATCTACTAAGTTCATCTATAATATTTGAGTTGGAGAATCTAAATGCACAAAAAGAGCTTACTTGATCCACCAATCCCATGAATATTTCTCATGGAATCATGGCACCCTACAGGGAGAATGGACCTGAGAGAAATCATGACTCATTTTCTTTCACACCCACAACTCCAAGTCATGCCATGTCTCTCACTGGAGTTCCCTTGAGCTAGGCAATCTGTCCCACATACTTTAAGAGGACTTGGAACAAAACTTCATGAAAGTTCTGTGATAAAAGAGCAAAAGAAAGTTATGACTCTCCACAGAAGTCTAGAGAAATAGGAAGAGATGGGGGAGAAAAGAGAGGATATGTGGAAACAACAGTTGGGGAATAGATAATAGGAAAAATAACAACTAGGGAATATGATAAAAATGGAAACAATTTTTTTAAGTTCTGGAAACATGTGCAAATTGGGATAGCCCAGGATATGAGTCAGAAGAGGCTTGGTTAAAAAAAAAAAAAGTAAAAGAAGGAAAATGAAGATGGCTTTGCTGTTTTAGTTGTTCTTTTACAAACATAAGTTTACATTTATTAAACAAAACAAAAATGAGAGTTGTCACAATGTACCATATGTATAGGGAAAAATTTTTGAGGTAAAATATAGAGTCCAAGAATATATGTAAATTAGATGGGAAAAAAATAAGATGCAAAATAAAGCATATCTTTTTTGTTTGTACATTTGTTTTTAAAGAAATCACATGGAGTAGTTAACATGATCCCTTCCAAAATGTTTCATTTTCCTTCTCTTCACCAGCTTCTTCACCGTGTGTCCACCCACACACCCCGATGTTACTGGCACGTAAATCAAATCTTTCAATAAAATCAGAAATAAAAAATATATAAGCACAGGAGGTTCCTGATATTATCGAGATTCCAATCCACACATACTCCTGGGCCTGATCCACTAACATACTTTAAGAAGTCAGTTTGTTCTTGATTCAGTAATGCAGAAGGTGCTACCAGTCTTAATTTATGTGTACTATTGTACTCTCCATAAGGAGCAAAATTTCTCTGACAAATTACTTCAGAATTGTCATATGAGATATTGCTGCAAGGTGTGTAAACTCTTCCTAACTACAAATTTGCAAGCAGACAGTGTCTGAAGCATCAGAAGATTTAGCAAATCTGGCTCCATGCGTTTGTGACCAACAGTAACATGAGAAACTATGCAAGGATGCACCACTGTGTTGGGTGTGACATCTGAGCAGGGAAATCATCTCTTATGACAAGAAACTTGCATGCAACACAGACCACTCCACACTTCCGAAAGATCTAATGCTGACCAACAATAAAGCAAATTAGGCTTCTCTGAAAACAAACAAACCAAGAAATCTTTGAAAGGGACAAGATGCAGATCCTATAGAATAATCTTAACTGAAAAAAGGTCCAAAAGGAGGCACAGTAACTCCCTTTCTGCCAGAGGCTGACTCCCAGGGAGGGGCTCCCAGAGCAGTCTTCAAGTCTGTTGACTTGTTTTTTCAAGCTGTTAATGTAACTTGCAGCTACATTGGTTTGTTTTGTTGTTGTGACATGGTCTCCATAGATGTGCATTGAAATTGTGCCCAGCTGTGCTGAAGCCAAGAACCATGCAATCTGGAGGTTGTGCAAGCAAGATTACAAGGCTCCAAGGTATCCAGTGCCTGCACTGCTCATCTCTTCTGCTTACCTCGAAGCTTTGCTTGTCCAGCCTGGGCAACCAAATGCTGCATTAGGACCAGATCCAAATGCTGTAGAAGTGGCCACATTTTCAGAGAAGGAATAGAGCTTTATCTTCAAATCAGGACTATATTTGCATGTCTAGAGAATAGTTAGTGATAACCAGGACAAGTTTTGTGATTGGTTTTGTCAGTTGTCCCTCTTCCTTTCTATACAGAGCCCAACTTTTTCATTTTCTTTCCTCTCAGGAGTCCATTACCCTCATGTTTTCTTCGTCCCCAGTCCCTCTCAAGAAATATATTCTCAGGAAAGAACTTGATCACACCAGACTTAGCAAATACAAATACAGGACATCTAGTTAAATTTGAATTCCAGATGGACAACAAATAATTTTTTAGTATAAGTATGTCCCATGCAACATTTGGGACATACTTATACTAAAATTAGTCATTGTTTATTTGAAACTCAAATTTAACTGCTTGTCCTGTATTTTACATGGCAGCCCTACTCTAAAGAGTAAACGACTTATGATGTTTTTACCTCTCCTAGGAATACTGACTGAATTTTAACTTAGGGTCAAAGTCCCCATACCGTAAGCCAAATTACTAATTAGGAGATTTTGGCAACAGACTGAAAGAAAGATATATCAAGTAAGCAATCACTGATTATTCCTAGCCCTAAGGAGTCACGATTTTTAAATTGCAAAGGCTTCTATCCCCAAAATAGAAAGCATAGTTTGATTCTTACCTGCTTGGACTTAAGGCTACTTGATCAATGTTTACTTCAAATCAGACAAAGTGATCATTCCTGTTAACTGGCGCTCTATTCTTCTAGATGGAGGAAACATTGTTCAGAGATATAAGCCTCTGCCCTAAAATATCTATTCCCCCAAGTGCTTTCAGCGCATTAGAGATACAGATGGTGACAGTTGGGCATCCTAGGCCTCAGAGAACAACTTATCCACAAAGACTTTCACATGTCATGCACATTGACAGAGCCAAGAATAAAATATAGACTCTTCAAATCTTCAGAAAACCTATAGTTAGGGACAGGGAGAGGGAGGAGGTGTGAAAAGAATGGTAATGACAGAGAAAATAGAAAGGAGAATGGAACAAAACAAGGAAGAAAATTAACTTGATGGAACAAATGTAAACGGGAGTGAAGCGTAAATGGGACACTTGAACCAACCCCAATCACCCAGAATAGGTGACTGCCACTGGCTGAGTTGAGGATCTTTGGGAAGAAGCCTGTGGAAGAGACCAGAAAAGGGCTCATTCAATATACACTCCAGCCTCCTTCTGGAATGCCTTCCTGTGTACCACAGAGGCAGGTAGACTAAAAACTACCTGTTTCCAGGCTCCTCTGCAATCTGGGTATGATTTAGGTTCCACCATCAAATGCACTTTCAAAACTTGAATTCAGAACTGAGTGAGGCAAGGAAAGAGGCTGGACATACCCACCCTTCTGCTGCTGCAGATGGCGTGTTAACTCCCCAGTTTAGCAGACGCAGCCTCCTGACCACAGCCTCTCCAGATCAAGGCAAGTGACACAATTCCCTTGATGGCTTGGTTGTGGTGTGGCTTGAGGATTTCCTGGAAACTCCAGCCTAAAGTATGTTTCTTCAACCCCCAGGCCGTTTCCATAGGCCATTAAATACTCTTGTCACTAATACATTTCAGCTCGAGCCAGCTAGAGTGGAGTCTGTTCTCTGCAATTAAACACTAACTGATACAAGCCACTGCCCTGCTAAAATATCTATTCCACTAGCCTAGTGGTCCTGAACTAGAGGTAATTTTTCTTCCTACCTAGAGGCACTTGGCAATGTCTAGAGACATTTTTAGTCATCGTAGCTGGGAGTGGAGGCGGGTCATGGTGGTAAGTATTACTGGCATCTAGTGGGTAGAGAGAGGCCAGGGAGGTTGTTGAACGTCCTACAATGCAAGATTCAGAAATCTTTTTGTAGCAGAGCACCCAGTTTGAAAATTTATCATTAAAAATGCAATATTTGCAATGTTGGCTTTGAAAGCATCCTCTGTTACAATGCAAAAATAGTCCTCAAAAAAAGTGCAGGAAAGTTTTGTTTTCAACCAATACAATGATATGTTATATTCTCTTTATTCCCAGATTTACATGTTTTCATATTTTAATATTTCTGAAATCATGTCATGACCCAAAATTAAGGTGTACTTTAATGTGGTGATATTTTTTTTTTTGTTCTTGTTTTTTTTAAATCAAAGAAACTGTTATTAAATCTACGCTACATCTTAGAACTGGTGGCATCTTAGAGTCAAGGAACCAAGTAGTCTAAGCAGGAATTTTCCTGAGGCTGAGCCGGCCGTATTGCATGTGGAGAAGGAGTACTGGAAGTGGCAAAGGCACCTCGGGCTCACCCCTGGCTGCACGAGGGAATCACTGTGGCACTTTTCCTTGGTTTCCATGTGAAGCCCAGGCATCAGTTATTTTTTCCATGCTCTTTGCAAGCCAGGGTCAAGAACCACTACTTTAGGGCATCTTGAAGGGGATGGATAAAAGCGAAGAAAGGAATGGCACTGTTAGGAAAGACAAACAAAAAGTGATGGCAGAAAACCAGAAGGACTTCAGAGGTCCACTCTCCTGCCCGGGACCAGACCTCATTATTATCGCCAGGCGATTTGCTAACACTCCAGGCTTACAGCTGTTGAGTAACTTTCCTCAGCTCTCTAGGGCTCAAAGAAAATTACAACTGGAGAATTTAACTAATAATGGATCCCGACAAGAAGAAACGGAATATGTTTTCATTTACTGCAAACTTAGCACACATTCAGAAGCAAGATCTATCTTCTAAATGCATTTCCTGTAACTTGTAAACACCTCATTTGCCCATAAAGTCTAGCTCCTGCCTTGAATGAAGAGGTGCTCAGTATTTGCTAAAGTGGATTAAATCTGCTCCCTAAAAGTGCTACTGCCTCTTTTAAAAGGGAGAGCAAAAATTCAAGAGAGAACAGTAAGGGAGTGCAAAGGACCTAGCCCATTCCAATTACCTCCTTTATCTAGCAACGGAAAGAGATCTACATAGGTTCAAATACATGTTGTCTAAGAAAGTTGCTACTACTACCAACCCAACATCCCTATTTATTTGTTAAATTTTTTAAAGTCAAAACTGACACAATAAATTCTACAGTGTCCCCTAATTGCCTCAAGACCCGAAGTGTAGACTTCTAAAACCAGACCCTGGGTAAGATCCTGAAACCATGCTCTGCTAGCCCCATAGGGTGTGCTTAGGCCCTGATGCTGCTGAGGAGTTGGTTTCCAGCAGTTGAATCTGAAACCTTATCCTATCTCTTTAGAAGCAATCATTCTCACAATTCTAGCAGAGTCAGTTTTCCTTTGTTTTACATTTATTTATTTAGAGACTTCTAAATATATGCTGGTCTGTTGAAACAGCCTCTGGGCCCAAGTACAATAAAAACATTAATTAAAACACATGATTAGAAACACCCAGCAGCGAGCTTGGAACAGCATCATATGAACTCTGCCATGTAAGTGCCAGTCACAGAAGATAAAGCCTGTTGGTGACCTGCAGTGTGCCCCTGGCTTCTGCACTGATTCCCGACCAGGGCTGAGGTGAGCTCTCCCTGCCGATGGGTGCCCACACTCAATTAGTCCATTTCTCTCTGAACTCTTTATTTGGCACAGCCTCTTCCTGCCTGTCCTTTCATTCTGCAATGGACTAACAAGAAATTCACAGAATCCCCAAGCTTGGCAGAGATCTGGGCACAGGAACCTTACATAACAGTTGCTTTGACAGGGCAGGACCAGAAAGTCTGGGTGCCCTCCGCTGAAGTGTGCCCTGCAATTTTGGGGCATTGTCACTCTCTGAGACTGTCTACGCTTGCTTCTGGCTCTGAACACTTCTGAATCCAGAAACAGCAGCAGAATTAACGTGGAATGCATAATGCAAGAATGAAAGGGAACACCAGGAGATACCATAGATTCAGACAGTGTAAACACTTCAGATTTGGGGAGGAACCCATCTACAAAATAGAGGTAGTAAACCTTCACTGCCTTGTGGCATAAAAAATTCTCTAAATTACAAATTTTGTTTACACAGCTAATTAGGTATGAAAATTTTGAATCTAGCACAGGCCTGTTAAGAAGTAAGATCTTGTTATATGCAGACATGTTGTGTCAAAGGCTCATATCCTGCGAAGGATGCCATCGATGGGAAATATGACTTTATTATAAGTCCTATCCTTTGCTTAAAGGCTCACAAGTGAAACAAAAGCAAAAGATCTTGGCTTCCTTCTTTTATGTATAATTTTCCCACAAGACTCCCATCTTAGAAAAACAAGAAAAGAGATTTGAAAGAAAACAATAGCAGATCAATGCTAGGTAGGAATAGTATTTCAAAAGTGGTGGGAACGGATTATTTACTGTTCCACAGGATTCTGTATTATTCATTCCTCTTTATTTTTCTTTAATGACAAATGTGTCAATATCTTATTACACAGGGGCTACCACCAAAGTAGATAAAACTGCCTTTTATCATACATCTGGCCCAAATTATATCTCTGGAATCCCTTTCCCATCAGCCACGGTATTTTCTACAATTTTGCGATCTTGTTGAATTGGCTGTGTCTCATGTGCCGCCTGCTACTACATTCTGAAGTGCCAGGCTGGTACCTAAGAGGAAAAATAACATTTTTCTTCACTCTTAACCCACATTCTGACTTCTCATGCTGAATTCAATCCCCAGCTAATTAGTTCAAGAGCAAACAACTTTAACCAAAAGTCGGTATTGCTTTCCTGTTTCTGAGAGCTGGGCTTTCCCCAAATGTAGGTCTCTTGTTACCTTTTGCATTTTAAATAAGCCATTTTGGAGCATGGCTCTTGTTTTTTCTTTAATATATGCGCCCCTTGGGGCTGCGCTGAAGCTTGGGATGGCTCTCTGCCGGCGGTCAGGGCAACGGGATCGCTGCGAGACCCAGCTTTGTCCTGCAGTTGGCGTCCACTGTGGGGTCCCAGCGGAATAGGGAGGTTGCAAGTCAATCTTATCAGAAAGGCAAGATCCCCAGTACTCTAACATAGAGTCCTGAATCTCACTTAGGTTCCTTCATTTTGTTCTGTTTTGAACATGCAGTATTTCCTCTATTGATAGTTCATCAAATAAAGTATTCCACAGAGGTCAATTTTTCACATAACCAAAGACTTATTAACGTAAGGGTTTGATAGAAATTCTTTGTAAAATGTTAAATGGTTACCTTGGATCTCAAACAAGGTACCTCAAATGTATTGAAATTTTTCTTGTTGGTTTAGGGTCATCTTTAAACTATAATTCATCACATAAGGATATAAAACAGTAATAAATGCATAGAATGACTTGCCCCAACATTAAACAGCCCCAGGCCACTATGATGCTTTTGTTACTTTGGCAAATTTTTGTATGTTTTGTTTTTGTCTTCTCCTATATTATCAAACTATCAGTGGTCACTTTGCACCGATGTTCATATGTCAGTCTCTAGAAGAAAACTTCCAGTTTATTGCCTTTAGTTAACAGATGGCTAGAAACTAAAATGCACAAGTTTGTTGTAACAATATCTACCTTAAAGTAATCAGTTCCATGTGTTATTCTGAGGCTCTCTGCCTTCTGCTCTAAATGCATAAGTATCAGTGAGTGAATGTAAGTATCTATCGATTCTGGGTGCACAGAGGCCTATAGGACTTAATTCCAGCTCTTTATCTGTATCCCACAGAAGAGAGATTGCCAGATACTTGTCCTCCGGTACTGCACAGCCAAGTTCAATAGTCAGCAATCAATTTTTTCACTCTCAGATTCTTCCCTTTTCTTCTTGCTCTTGTCTTCTCTTTGTCCCTCTGATTCCTGCTTTGAGCCATCTCTGTAAGCATTAAATCATCCACTAAAAGGAAAGAAATCATTAAGGAAGGAGCAAAACATTTTCATGTATACAAATTGAACTTTGGGTTGGTTTGTTTCGGTTTAGTTTGGTTTGGGTTTTGGTGCGGGGAGTGATAAAAGTACATTAAAATTTAGATTATTTAAATATTTTAATTTTTAATTTGCCTCTCATCAAAATGGAAGCATTAAGGTTGGCTATATTCACATAGGTACCTGCCACTCTTATATGTAGCATTCTCCCCTGATTATAAAATCTTAACAACTGTTTGAAATTCCTGTTCAAGATGATCCAGGCCAAGTTGACCTGGAATGTCAAAAGAGCCCCCACAAAAGGTAAAAGCTCTTATTCAACACTGCATTATATGATGTTGATTCAGGATAGAGTGATCAGCTCATCCTGGTCTGCTGAGGACCATCCCAATTTGAAACTGAAAGTCCCACATCCAGGGAACCTTCTCAGTCCTAGGCAAATAGAGACAATTGGTCACCCTGCTGAGGGGTGATTTCTAAAAGGTTTTTCATGTTTCTGTCCAGATAGAACTTTTTATCTTCAAAGCATTTCTAAGAATTCAAAGACACTTTCTTCTTTTTTCTTTCTGCCAAGTTTGTCTAGCTAATTCTTTCACAGTAACATGCCTAACATCGATCTCCTCTTTTCTTATTGCTACCAACTTGGACCTTTATCCCCTGCTCCTGGGCTACGTCCACGAAGTCTTCCTGTCTTCACTCCAACGTGTGTGCTACTCTGAGATTAATCTTTTTAAAACCCTATTTTGTACAAGGTTCAGTTGAAGTCTCAGCTCCTCCAGGAAGTCTGGCATCTTCTCAGGCAGGAGGGAAAAAAGTGGCCAGGGAGGAAAAAAGGAATGGCAGGAAATGGTATTAGCTGCTCAGCACTGGTGGGAGTGCTGTGGGGCCAGTGGAGGGGCTGTCACCTCTCAGAAGCTGCTAAGGAACAAGATCAAGACAGGATGCAGAGGGGAGAGACAGGCAGAGTACTAAGGTCAATAATCCAGAAAAGGAGTCTGAGTCAATCACCATGCCAAGGAGGTCTAGCCACAGACAAAAACACCCAGTGTCAATGTGGGCATCCAAGAGCCAGGGTGTGCTGGGCCCAGCAGAGGAGAAGCAGGAGGGCCATACCAAGCAAATCCACAGGACAGCCCACTTTGCCCCACGGCTAGTTCAAGGCAGGCCTGGCTACAGGACAAGGGAAAGCAACGGCAGTAGCAGGAACTGCCTGTACCATCCCCTCTGCAGCTAGCAGGTATTAATTTGGAAAGCTGTTCATATTTTAATGTATGCATCCCTTAAATGCAAAGACGACATCTTAGAATGCTCTGTATTCCCCACACCTTGCACAATATGTAGTCAATAAATATTTGATTTGAATGATAATAAAATTTCCCCCCATTATTCTAATGGCCACGTATGTAGAAAACCACTCATGAGAAGGCTACAGCAACTCCACTTCTGTTCGGGAAGTCTGGAAGCCATCTGCCTGGTTGGGGTTTAAGATACACTAATCAGCAAGTACAGAGTGGACCCAAATCCTCCCATTTCTCTTTTTAAAACTTCAGAGCAAACATCAACTCTCCTACTTCCTTTTGTCTCTTAGTTCAAACCCCAAGCTAAGAAGAAAAAAATTAACAAAACAAACTACCTTTCATCAAGACTGCAAACCAAGCCCCAGGCCCCAAATAGCCTTATGTTTTCATGCTATAGTGTTTATTAGTACTTGAAGTTCAACCAAAGGGAATGAAAAATTGATCTACTTGTTCAGTTTCTCAACTTGAGAGTTTCCAGCACATATGCTAAATCACTTCTTGAGCATATGTTGTGATGTGTTCATGCTGAGAATCCCTTTAAAATGGTCCAGTCTTCAAAAGACTTCGCTAAGAATTTATTTTCCACTCGGTAACATTTTTGTTAAAAGATCCAAGTTAAAATCAAGGCCTGTTATGCTAGCTTTATGAATGCAATTACCTTTCTTTATTGACTGATTTATGAAGTCTCTAGAGTAAACAGGAAAAAAAAAAGTGATAGTTAAGATTTACAAATAATGTACTATTGGAAATAGCCTCAAGTGAGAGCCTCGTTTTAAATGCCAAAGTAAACACCTGCAATTATCAAAGGGGGCTACTGTATTTTGTTTCTTTTCCAAAAAATTTTTCAGGTGTAATTTTGGAAAGTCTTTAGAGAAAACAAAAAATGAGGGGCTCAAAATAAATCTCTGATAGGCATTTACATGACATGTATAATGTTGAAAATATTCACCTGAAGAAGGTGATTACCCTAAACTTTGTAAATCACCTAAACCAGGATTTCTCTATCTCAGCACTATTGACATTTGAGACAGGATAATTCCTTATGTGGGGGAGAAGCTGTCGTGTACATTGCAGGGATACAGTGGCATCCCTGGTCTCTTCCCACTAGATGCTGGTAATAGCCTGCCCCCTCCCACCGGTACCAGTTGTGACAATCAAAATGTCTCCAGATGCCTCCAAATGTCCCCTGGAGGGCAAAATCACCCCCACTGAGCTCCACTAATTAAACTAGAGAAACTTTTCTTAAAATGTGAAGGATCTTAAAACGTCAGATTTGGAAGGGCACAGCAAAGAAGTCAGTGATGCCACTGAAAAGATGCACTAACAAGACAATCAGCTTTGACAAGCAATAGAAACAATGCACAGGAATAAACATACCTGAAAATGGAACCATGAGATCTAACCTGTAAGAACAAATGGTATGCTGAAGAAAACCAAAAGAGCCAGCATCAGTAAAATATTTGAAAAAGTATTTTTCTTAATCTTTTATCTGGGGAAAAAAAAAAACCACATCAGTCTGGATGAAAAAAGTCAGTTTTGCAGAAACATTCTGCAAAAAATGACAACTCCTCCTTCCCCTCCAAAAAAGTGATTGTAATTTGTCGTGTTTATCATTTAAAGGAAAAGAGTTTACAAATTTCCAAGAAGTTAATGCTAATTTGGGAAGTGGTCAATATTTTTATGTATGCATCCTTGAATGTGAAGACTAACTTAAAACTCTCTGTATCCCCCACACTTACTACTATAGGTACCCAATAAATATTTTATTTAAATGATAATAAAAAGTGCTTTCATGTTCTGAGATGTTTTAACAAGACATTTCAAAGTGTGGAAGTATGAATGATTTTGAACCTCTCACCTGTAAATAAGAAAAACTGTATGGAAAACCCCAGACAAAGCTCAGCAGTTATATTAGAGTGGGAAAAGGAATGGTCAGGAAGTTAAAAAGTTCTGAGTTAAATCCCAGCTTTATTGGTCCTAGATATGTGACATTTGTTCTGTTTACTCCTCCATTGAACAAGAACAATAATCCTACCTCAAAGGACAGTTGAGATAATTATATAAGATAAAGTACACACAGTAAGGGGGAAAAAAATCAGCTCTCTTGAACTCCCTAAGAAAATGGAATCTTACCCCAAGTGGAGCGCCTAATTACTAACCAAGGTAACTTTTCTCTTTGAAGTCGAAATCTCAAATCATAGCAGTCCTAAAACAAAGTGTCAGCAAAGTCCCACACCAACAATGATAATGCAAGAAAAAAAATCAAGGAGTGCAAAAAGAAGGACATTTAAGAATAAGTGGATATAATAATAATAAAGTGTTGTCAATTCATAGCCATTAGTAAATTTGGTAATCTTTTATGGAAACTCTAGCCATAATTTTCTCTTTATACCTAAACAAAAAATAGTATCTCTTCTATAAAGTATTCTAAAAGTTTAATTGTATAATTTGTTAATAAATTTTTTAAAAACAGTTCTGTATATGTGTTGATGCTTTTTCAAAAAAAAAGATTGATTAAGCTAAATATGTATGGTTAAAATCATCTTTCAGCTTTGTTTTTAAAATCTTTTAAACTAAGGCTGCTTCTGGGGTCAGGGAAATATTCTATTTCCTAATTGGGGTGTTGGTTATACAGGTGTATAAATTTGTCAAAACTCACCAATTACTAACTTAAGATCTTATATTTCACTATATATGAAAAATATTATATATGTGTCTATATATCCATATATAATGTATATATATTTATGTGGGCATATGTATTTATATTTGTGTGTATATATATATCTGTGTACATATATATTCGTGTGTATATTTAGATATATAAAACTGTTTTAAATTTTTTAATATAGCAATAAATTTTGGCCCAGATATTTTTCCTCTCCCTCAAATTGGTCTATTTTTAAACCAATTTTAATGGTCAAAATAATAAATAAAAAGAAAATTCATTCACAGGAACCATATAAATATAGGTTATTAAGTATGAAATGTCTGACTTCCATAAGTACTAAGTAGCTGATATCTCTGACATTTCACTTTGATACTCTTGTTTTACTTTTATTGTGAAGGTACATCTCATTCTTTCAAAAGCATCATTTGGCTTGTGATTATCTTTCAAAGTTTTTTTTAGAGCAATTTTTGGGATTTTGGGGGTGTTTTTTTATTTATTCAGGATATTATGGGGATACCATAGATAAGTCAAAAATTCATATTATTTTTAATATGAGTTCCATCATGGAACCAATGCTGCATGCACAGCTCAAAATATCAGCAAAGTTTTGGGGAAGGATGTGGCTAATGAATTCACAGTACATTGATGGTTTGAGAAGTTCCGTTCTAGTGATTTTTATTCTTGCAAATGAGTGACATGAGCGACCTGAGACTGAGGTGGATAATGACGAGCTGAAAGCTGTAGTGGAAGCAAATCTATCTCAACCTACCCATAAATTAGTAGCAAGGTTTGACGTTACTGTTCCAACAATATCGGACCATTTGAAACAAATTGGCAAAGTAAAGAAGATGGGTAGATGGGTTCTGCATGAATTAAACAAGTATGAGTAGAGAAATCATCTCGAAGCTTGCCTTTTTTTGCTGGCATGACATAAAGGAGAACCATTTCTACACCATATTGTTATGTGATGAAAAATGGATTCTTTTTGACAATTGCAAGTCTTCGGCACAAGGGTTGGATAAAGATGAAGTGCTGAAACACAGTCCAAAACAGAATATTCATTTAAAAAAGCTAACGGTGTCTATTTGTTGGTCCAGTGCTGGTATTACCCATAACAGCTTCGTGAAACCTGCTCAATCGATTAAGCCAGATGTCTACTGCAACCAGTTGATGAAATGATGAGGATGCTTGCGATTAAGCAGCCGACATTGGTCAATAGAGACAGGCCAATCCTCTTGCAAAATAAGGCTCAACCACATGTTACACAAACAACACTGCTCAAACTGCAGGAGCTAGACTTGGAAACTGTCTGCCATCTACTGTATTCACCGGACCTTGCACCAATTGACTACCACCTCTTCCAGGCTTTGGACCACCTCTTGCAATGAAAAATATTCAATTCTCAACAAGCTGTGGAAAATGTCTTTCGAGATTTCATTGCCATTGGCTCTCCAGGCTTCTTCGCTGCTGACATAAACAGGCTACCATTAAGATGGCAAAATTGTGTGGATAGTTTAGGTGCATACTTTTATTAACTGTACTGCTTTTCTTGTTTGAGATATAATAAACTAAACTTTTGATTTGAAATTAGACATTTCATATTTAATGACCTATATAAAAAGAATGAGCACAATAGCCTTAACTCCCAAGATCACCAGCTAGATTAAAAGATAAGATTTCACTTTTGTGGCTTTTTGTTGGTATCATTTTATTTCTAATTGCTGTCTGCAGGAGAAACACTTATATCCAAGACACACTGATAGTGGTTCTTACCTATTTGGCAATTAGGTTCAGAACCCTTTGAGTTAGGGTGGGGAAATGCATACAGTGATATACAGAAAATTTGGAATATACTTCCAGATACCTTATAGGCCAGATTAAAAACTTTCAATTTACCTAATGGTCAATGGCCTAGCATCTCTGTATAAGAGACACATAGGATATTATCCTAATAGCCAAGAAGGATAATTTCTAAGCACATATCATTAATAGAAATGAATATGGTTACTATATAATGGATAATACAGATTAACAATGAAACTTAGCAGTACTGAATGTATCTGAATGTATCTGAAACCGTATTAGCAAGACCATACATAAAAGAAATTTTGACCCAAATGCCAAAAGAAATTGAATGAAATCATAACTACCAGACAAATAATCAAATAAGTCATTTTCTAAAAGATAATTAAGGAGTAAATGCTAGAGCAGTAATAGTGAACATAAACAATATCAGTCATATTTAAAAATTAAACATTAGCAAGTTGGTGTGCCTGATTTTCAAGATTTAGAAAAGAAAGAAAACTCAAATTCAAAATTTTAAGCAATTTGCAAATGGAAATTTTCAGATCTCAGAGATGCAAATAAACAACACTGAAAAAGAACAGACTTGAAAAGACCAACAACTGGCTGCTCGAAAACAGCCTCTGTGACCCTGCCCTAGCACCTCTGCAGCCTCACTGCCACCTGCCCAGCGGAACCAATGTACAGAAACATGGGTCTCTTTCTAATGCCTCACCTTTTAAAAATGAATGAATAGTCAAAGATTACCAGATATTTGAAGAAAAGTTTTATTGCAAAAGAGTCCAAGACAAATACCGAGGAAAAATAATTTCAATATCAAACTATATGAGGGTAAAATGAAGTCATTTTCAGACATACAAAGTCTCATGCGAATTCCTGGGCACCCTTTCTCTGGAAGCTACTGAGGCTTGTGCTCCACTAAAATGATGGGGTAAACCGAGAAAGAGGAAGATTCAGCACAGTAGAGAGAGAATTCCTTGAGAAGGAATGATGATGGCATCAAAGTGAAGATCTAGTAAACAGGTAAGTCGCAGGTCCAAACAGCAACCTATCCTAATTGAAACAGGAGGACCAGAGTCACAGAATACATTCCTCCAGGAAAAAACATGGAACTTGCAGATTATCTTACAGATTTTACCACATGGAAAGCTGTAAAGAAATTTGTAGTTTCAAAACATTTAAAAACTAAGCAAATGAAAAGATAAAAAAATTATTAATTTCAAAAAAACCTGGAAACTGTATAGGAAATGCAATGATAGTATAAACTACATACTACATATATATGTACAATGTTTTGGTATATTTAAACTTTATATAGTACATATAGTATAAGCTAGATATAATTTATAGTATAATCAATATATGGTATAAATTATATATACACGTAAGACTAGTATAAATACATAGGATAAAGTATATAGTACAAACAATATACATCACATATAGTCTATATAATTATAAATACATAGTATAAACTATGTATTATATACATATACAACAAACTAGGTATGCATATAACTACATAATAGTTGTTATAAATCACTGAATATGGGTTCAACCATGATTATGATAGTAATATTTTGGAAGAAATGAAGTGAGGAAAGAAGCTGTAAGAAGGCCAAAATAAATAATATTTTAAAATGATGATTCAAGTAACAGCAGTATTTGCATAGTATTTTAATATTAAAAGTAAATACCAGATTAACCAGCTGAAGATTTTGAAAATGGTCACCTGAGGGAAGTAGAGGCATCCAGAAGGAGAGGAGGCAGTGTGGGGTGGAGGAATTAAGAGAGTATTATTTTTTGCTATAAGCCTCTTAGCATTATCATTTAATAACTGTGTACTCATTCCTTCGACTAAAAAGGAAAATATTAATTTTTTTACAAAAGGAAAGAAAGAGGGGAGGGAGGAAGGAATGAAGTTATTTCCTGCAAGTAGATTTATGTACATGCTGTAATACTGTAAAAATATTTATACAATCATAGTTCTAGGGACTGCAACTCTAGAAGAAAGCAACTGCGTCCCCTCTACCCCCAGCTTTTCAGTCTATAAAACACTCACCCTTAGAGCTGAGGTATTCAAGTTCAAGTTCAATCCAAGTAACTATATTAAGTCCAAAAACACTGGTCGATGATTAGTAGGAAGGAACCCTGGCCTGCCAGGTTTTGATTACAATTGCTTCTCACACCCTCTCCTATGTGTTTTATGTGGGTCACATTCTCCCAAAAGGATCAAGGACCTAGGACACATCTAACTGCTTTGACAATCCTCACTGTGCTTTATACATAGTAGGTAATTCAAAAATTTAATTACAGGTACAGGAGGGCTCAGATAAAGCTATTTAATTAATGGGCATAGGAAGATAGCAATTAATATCTTATTCATAGGGATACAAGAAGAAAATATATTATTCGGAAAATAACATCATTGTAAGCATTCCCAAGGATAAGTATGCATGTTCACTAACGAGTAATCCCAGGAGCAAAACAAATCCTCTATTACATAACTCTTATTTTACCTTTCTTAATCTTTGGGTAATTAACATGGAAAAAAAAGTTGTTTTCTGGGCCATTCCACAGACAAATAGTTTCCCAGCAGAAGGAGACAAGCAAATAAGCCTGAGCATGTGATGGACTTGGAAAGCAATGAATCTTAACAAATTTGCAGTTGAATTATTGAACTGTTAAGACGGCACAGTTAAACAGAAAAGATCTGGGTGAATAAATAGGATTTTGTTACCTTTGTTACTTTGCAAATTTTGTTTGTTGCAGCTGCTTGTTGCCATGAGTACCCAAAGTTATGACACTGCCATTTACACTGGATATTTTTATTCGGAAAATAAGGTTTCACTTACATAGTTGAGGTTCATCAACCACATGAACTGAGAGTGCAAGGTTTACCCACACACCATAGATTTATTTGGTAAACCGCTGATCTTGTTTATTTTTAGATGAACTACAAAAGGGTGGTTCTTCAGTTTAGAGAGTCTTTTCACTGATTCATTCAACAAATATGGAGTATCCACTATGTGCTACATGCTACAGTGTACTACGGGGCTCTAGGCCCGTTGGCTGAATGCTAGAAATAGGTGTAGAGCAAAACAGAGCATTTACAATCTAGTAGGTTAGTTGGACAATTAAGCAATTAAACAGGCAATTATAACAAGATGAGTTAAGTGCTTGTTGCATATATAGCAGAAGCACCCGACATATCCTGGGGCCTAGGGGTGCAGAGAGCTTAGTCAGGGAAGCTTCCCAAGGGAAGCGATGTTGAGTGGCACTTCAGAGATGACGAGGAGTTATCTGTGCCAAGGAGGATGAAGAAGATGCAATGAGGCTGAGGAAGGCCAGAGACCAAAGAGGGCTGTAAGGAGGACACCGCAATAACGGAGTGGGGAGAGCATGGTGGCCTGGACGTGGGGGACTGCAGCAGTGATAGAAAAAGATTTGAGAGCCATAAAGGAGGCAGAATTGACAGGATTTCATGACTTGTTGGATGTGAGAGATGAGGAAAAAGGAGGAAGGAGACACAGCTGCAGGTTTCTGGCTTCAAAAACTGGGAGCGTGGTGAGTACCATTCGCTGAGCTCGGGCACACAGGAGGGGCAGGTTGGGGAAGAGATGAGGAGTTCAGCTCTGAGCACGCTGAGTTTGAGGTACGCGGCAGGCATTCAGTTGGAGGTTTCTAGTCGGCAGTTGGACTGTAGGGTCTGGGCTGCAGATACACATTTGGAAGATAATGATCCCACAGAAGATAGTTTTGATAGCCACAGGTTTTGATCAGATGACACAGAGAAAGTCAATAGAGTGGGAAAAGCAGGGGCCAAAGGACGGAACCCTGGGGCCAATGGAACGTGAGGGAACAAGCTGAGGAAGGAGATCAAGAAAGAAGCCTGAGAAAGAACAGAAAGGAGAGAGTGCTGTAGGGGAGGGGGAAAAACACATTCTCCACCCTCTTAGGTTCAGTGACTGGAGTCCTACAAATTAAACTGACCAAAGACAGAGTAACAGGAGAAAGGTGTACAAATTTTTTGATTTGATGTATAGTTTTTATGTGACTCGGGGGTCTTCCTACAAAAGAAGTAAAGATGAAAGAAGTAAATAGGCCTGACAGTTTATAGATTGTGGAGATGGAGCAAGACAAAGGGAAGAAGGTTTTAGGCTTCTAAGGGCTGCAAACTGTGGGTAAATATATAGGGGAAACAAATGGAAAACAAGGGCTGTCTTAGCCAGGTTTGTTTGTGCGGGTCCGCCTTGGTGCCGACTTTCCATCTTCTTCATAAAACCTACCCAGGAGAAGGGATCTGTGGCACTTCTCATTTTTCAAAAGTATCTGCTTATAGTCAGATATGGGGAGCTCTAGAAAGACTTCTTTCTGCATCTGTTGATTCTTCAGCTCAAAACGATCCCTATGCTGCAGTGGCATATTTTGGAGTGGCACAGTCTGTTCCCGTTCAGTGGTAAAGCATCACACACCAAAGGGAAGTCAATTCAGTTCAACAAATATTCATTGAGCAGCTACTATGTGCCAGGCACGTGCTACTGGGTGGTGAGGACAGAACAGTGGAAAACACAAATCCAATCATTACCATCAAAAAAAGAGAAAATGGCCATGGGATCTGGGGCTGTAGAGAACTGTGTGGCTTTTGCAGTGGCCATTTCAGTGGAGGGGAAGGTGAGAGATCGGGCTGTGCTGGGTTGAGGTGAGACTGGGAGGTGAGGAGGTACAAGTGGAAAAGGCAGATAACTCTTTCAAGGATGACCATTAATGGAGGCAAAAATACAGAACGGTCATGAGAGGAGACGGGGAGCTGAAGATGATGGGTTATTTTGTTGGTTTCGTTAATTTTATATTATATGAGAATCTTGAACATGCTTATATGAAAAAAGAATGTGCCATAGAGAAAAAGAAGTTAATACAAGAAAAAAAAGGCAGGGGGTGGAAGGGTGGGCAGTTGATGAAGATGGTGTCTAAGGGGGAGAAATAGGACATGGGGTAAGGAAGTATGCAGCTCACCTTGCGAGCCTTCCCTGTGTCCTCTCCTGTCCTGTCCCAGCCCCATCCCAGCTCTGGAGGGAGCATCCAGCTATGTGAAGATTATCCCGCTTCTCTCCTAGAATCACCTACAAGAGCCTGAAATCTGTAAACAAGTGGAATTTGGAAATAATTGATAGCGTTCTCATGCCTCAGAGCGAAAGACACAGGTATTTCACAAGACTGTCCATGGCAGCCCTTCTTCCCCACCCCCACCAGGCCCTGAACTACAGGGTGACCAAGCCACCTCTCTGCCCGCTTCCACCCAGCCTCTCCTTGGGCTGGAGAGGTCCTTCTGCTTTTCCCACATCCCCAAGATACTAGTAGAAAAAATGGGGGGCAAGGAGAAGGGCGAGAATCCTGCCTTCTATCCCAGACACCTAACTAGGTATCCGTATATCACACACATACTTCTGCAAACCTGTGCCTTGGGCCTGGATCCTATCCTATTCCTCACTGATTTTGAAATAGGTTTCCTGACATGACCCTGCTTTACCCAGTCACTTTATCCTTGCTGTTCTGCAATATAAAATCACTCCCTGGCCAGTCTCCCCAGAGGATCTCCCCTTAGGGCACCAATGCCAACTTGCAACTGGACCAAATCTACCTCCCTTCTGCTTGACCTTCACCGACCTTCCTCTAACTGCCCCACGCCCAGCTCATGCTCTCCTGGGTTCACCGCATGCCTTGAGGTCAGTGCCATTAGCACCTTCGATGGGATACCAGGGCCGACAAGGAACTTTGCATGGCCTTGACTCTGGTGGCCTGGACTGGGGGATGGCAGTGGTTTAAACAAAATAGATTTAGGCCAAGCAGGATAGCTCACGCCTGCAATCCTAGCACTCTGGGAGGCCGAGGCAGGAGGATCACTTGAGCTCTGGAGTTTGAGACCAGCCTGAGCAACAGCGAGACCCCATCTCTACTAAAAATAGAAAAATTAGCCAGGTGTTGTGGTATGTGCCTGTAGTCACAGCTTCTCAGGAGGCTGAGGCAGGAAGACTGCTTCAGCCCATGAGTCTGAGGTTGCAGTGAGCTATGATGATGTCACTGCACTCTACCTGGGACAACAAAGCGAGACTTTGTCTCAAAAGAAAAAATAGATTTAAGCGAAATCACCTTTTGCTAGCCTAACATCTGGATTATTAATAATATTACAGGCTGTCCAAGTTGATATTGAGCTAGGACTTGACTAATTCTTGACAGATATGAAGGAAAAAACACTGAGTCAACCACAATTCAAGTTCTCATTTGCCATTTATTAATTCTTTTGGTTTTGGCATATTGCTCAACGTCTCTGAGACTTACTTTTCTTACCTGCAAAATAGGGATGAATATAGCTATGTTGTAAAGATTTTATGAATGACCTCATATAATCCTCACAACAAGCTGGTAAGGTAGGTTATATTAACAGTTACTAGTTGAGAGCCTTATTCCAGAGCCTGCTCCATTAACCACTGTGCTTTCTCGAGTTAATAATATCATCCCTCCCACTTTCAGGGCCATGGAGAAGAGCACATGAAATAACATGTAAGAAAACACTTGGAAGGTTATTGCTAAATGGGTACAAAGTTACAATTTTGCAAGATGAAAGAGTTCTGGAGATGGATGGTGGTAATGGTTGCACAACAATAGAAATGGACTTCCTACTGAACTGTGTGCTTACAAATGGTTAAAATGGTAACTTCACATTATGTCTATTGTACCACAATTAAATTTTTCAATTAAAAAAATACTTGATAATTATAAATTGCCAAACACATGCAAACCATTAACGGTGTTTTTAATTCTATTTAATTTATAAAGCAGCAATGTCCCTAAAAGAAAATTTTATGTGACTCACTTTTAATCCTCTGAATGTCCAGAAGGGATGACGGAAAGAGAGGAAGCCTAGTGTAAAATGACATGTCTGTACGTCAGTAGCCTCAGTGGCAGAGTAGAAATGAGGAGGGGAAGTGAGTCTAGGCTGGTTTGACATGACAATCTGAAGATTCCAAGCCTGACTGCAAATATATTCCCTGGCCACCTTCTGCATTGCCCAGCTGGTGTCTTCCAAAGTGGAAGATCAACGCGGTGGCTCAGGAGACCATATCGGTATGAGCCCGGTTGCTAATCTGCTCGTTCGTATCCACTTCTTTTCAGGCTGGAGCTACTGCCAATGACTGCAGCATCATGGGACTTGTTCCCAGGAATATGCACGTTCCCTAGCCTCACCTCTACTGCCATGGGCCTTGATATCATTCCTTGTACTTATATCGTTAAATTGCCTATGACATCTTCCTTTCTTCTCCGAATCATTTTTAATAAAAGTACATATTCGTTATAGTAAATTTAGAAAATATGAAAATCAAATTCTCTTGGCTAAGTATTAGATATCGGCCCAATAATTCCAAAAAACGTTTTCTGATTCTCTCAGGGAGGAAAAAAGTGAAGTACAATCCTATTTTGAGGGAGAATTAAGTTCTAAAATTTTCCTTAAAGGTTTATTATCTGACACTGGTTGCATTCCCCCCTTAAAACAATGTCATGAAGGGCTAGTAGGTTTCCAAATCAGCTCACAAAATCCTCCTTGACGTCTAATGGAGCCGAACTATAGTGCAATAGAGCTATACCACCAGCCTTCTAGGAGGCAGGGACTTTGCCATTTCTGAACCTCCAGCACTGGCACATACTGGACACCAAGCAATGACAGTCTCTAACTTTGCCTTTCCACGGAGAGAGGAACTGACTTTGTGGGCATCTCCTCCCTCAAGCAGCACTAACAAGAGGACCCCAAGTTTCCATAGTTGGAAGGAAGATGAAACTGTCTGGGTTAAAGAAGGAAATAATCATCTTTAGTGTGCTTGATACTGAACTACATCCCTATTGGGATGAACCACCATAGCAGCCCAAGGTGAGAGCTGATCCAACCATCTAACCCCAAATCCCATCTTTTCTCTTTGATGCGTAGATGCAATAGACCGTCCCAAATTCAACAGATGCTTGTGCATTGTCCAGAGCCCCTTCCCTTACACACTCCCTGGTGATCCAACGTGGAAGAAACAGCCAGCCTTGGCCGAGAGCTTGGGCGACATTACAAGGCACATGAGGCAGGAAGAAGTATTGCCAAGATTTCATTTCTGCTTTTGCTGGTCTCTACTGTGGTTTCCAACGAAAAGAAAAGTTTTAAGAAGGTAAAGTTGGCAGGGCCATGCTGTGTCAATGGGCTACTTTCAGCTTTGAGGAGCACAGCTTTTTTTCTTTTTCTAGGGGTATAGTCCTCTGAAAGGTTGGAATTCATCTCTGGCATAGTACTTCACTGGAATCAATTGTGCATGTTTAAAATTGTGCTTTTAATGTTATTTTAAGTACCTATTTTATAATTTCAATAAAACCACTCTCAAGCATGATGTAATGCTGATTAATGACACTGCTCTGGTACACCATGAGCTTTCAGTTCTGCCTTGTGCCTCAGTGCTCACCTGAGGCATCCCATTAATCATTGTTATGCCATAGTCTGTCCTATCATATTGCTTAATTACCATTTCTGTTACTCATTCATCTACTCTATTAATCCCCACAGAACAAATTCATCAAATCCTGAGGCCCTGAAGCAACAGTATTCCTCATCTTGCCAGAACCTAGCCCTAGAAGCAGCTTATCCATAAAAGATGGAAGGATCCCAAGTCTCTTGATACTCAAGAAAAACTAACCCTAACACATAACATCTACACAAGGGAATCTTGTCTCCCTTTCTTCTTTGCAGACCCAAATCTTAGCCACCTTTCAAGGCTCAGCTAAATCTCTGCATTCTGCATAAATTCCTCCTTCGTTTTAACTCTTATTGCCATTATCACAATCTACATCACTCAATTATTTTATTCTATTCATTGTAGTTTTTACATGAATATTATATGAATATTAATTCCACTATACTGAATTTCTTTTGGACAGGCTTCATGTTTAATGGTCTTTAATAATAATGAATAATAAATAATAACACATTGCCTATTTATGATACACCAGAAACTGGGCTCAGTGGTTTACATAGATTATCTAAATGAATTATATCAACAATCTTTGATGGAAATACTTTTATTGTCATCTTCACAGAGGTGAAATTACCCATGTTTACACAGCTATTAAGTAGGAAAGCAGGTGTACAAATGCAGGCAGCCTGAGTCCAAAACCCAAGAGCTAGACCACTACGGACCACTGCATCTTCTCATAACCTTCACAGTGCCTGGAAGTGGCTAATCACATTATTAATTAGCTAATTGTTTCACTTGGATGAAAATCCCCATTCTGCATAATTGAAAGGAAGAAAAAGAAAGAAAAATATGTGGATCTAAAATAAGAACATAAGAGGGTAAAAATTCTAAACTTTAAAGACAAAAAATGATTGGCAGGTATTTGAAGTGGGAGAAAAGTATTCAATAGACCAGGTGTACACAATTCTACCTTCTACAGAAGATATTGCCATATAAAAATTTAAAGTTTTGAAATTTTATAGGAGTATGGTGAAGTCATAATGTTCCTTGATAACAAACTTTTATTTTAGGAGACATAATAGTGACTGGACCAATAAACTAGAACCAAGACGTTTCTAGACACTTCGTCACTGACTCATATCCACCATCTCCTAACCCTCTTCTCTCATGCAGTCAACAAACCCACTTGCTACCTCTCCTGGTGAGGAGCTCAGAGCAAAAATGCATGTGCTCTGTTCTCTTCCACCAAAAACTGAACAGTAAGATGTGCCAAAATAGGAAAGGACTTTCTAGTCATCATTTATTTTCCAATATAAGAATCATCAGAAATAATCCTTTACATTTCAGATTATTTAAAAGATAGATATATCATTAAATCTCATAGAAGAGATACAGTGCATTTTAAGTTACTGTACCTTTATGGAAATTGTCTTATTAGTAGGCAAAGCAAATTACATAGCTGTTAAGATAGGCTACCTGCTGGAGGGCTTCAGTTTTACCAGCTACATCTCATATCCCATTTTTGTGCATATGTACGCATGTATATATGCATAGGAAAAAATTTCACCAGTGTTTTAGTGATTATCTTTGGGAGATAGAATTTGAGACATACTTATTTAGATCATTTGAATTTTTATAATAACCATGTGTACAGTTTTACAAAAATTGTACATCTATTTATCTTTATACTTTTGACTTAGGAGGCGCTTTGTATGATTTGACCAGTTAAAATTGAAAACCTGCTGGATATCTGGAACATTTGAGGCCAGCATCAGTCACGTTTGCCTTACTGCGAGAGTTGAGAGAGTGGGTTTTGTCAGGGATGATAGGAAAAGAACAAGACGACTTTAGCTGCTAGGAGTGAACTGAGGATGGGAATACCACCCAAAATGAGAAAGGCTCTACCATGCTGAGTCCAGGAACACCTGCGACTAGCTCTGCCTACTTCATGTTATCACATAAACCTAGAAACTGACATTGTCAGACAAAATGAAGTTAGCATACTCAAAGTCTAATTCAGATTTCAATATTCATAAATCATAGGATTTTGAAAATTAGACACAGTGAGGTCAAAAAGCACACTCTAAGTGAATACCAAAGAAACATTTTTACCATCTGCTTCCTCAGTTCAACACATTTTCACCTCTTTGAAGTATATGAGGATTGTTTGCACATGCTCACAGCAAAAGCACTAATTAGTCACATAATCACTCAGCTTTTTGGTGTTATATTGCCTCTTTTGTATTTGATTTTTTTCTTAGCTAAATATTGTCTTCAGAACTGAATCTCAGGGAAGAGTAGATTTGCCTAGGATTCCTCATACTAGCTACCACAGTGCTGGTCAACATAAGAGACATTAGCTAAATAGCAGTCTTCATTAACAGCTTAACACCTTAGGAAAGGCGTTTATAACCCCTCCAAGGCACAAGAATGAAAAAAAGAAAATCAAGTGGGAAAGTCAAATTCTATCAACAATTCCTGTAGTCCCACCAAGTGCACAGCGTTGGGCTGTAGCCCTGTTCTCTAGAGGTACATAAAATATTTTTCAGTCATTGTCATATAGGTTTTCAGAACACCTTGGTGAGATAAATAATTAGCAAATGCCACAAGGGAGCCACAATAAGTAGCATAAACCAGTGGAGAGGGAACTTGTCCTGTATATTTGGGGACTCATGGAAAACTGAGGCCTGCTACCTCCAAGTTTGATGTTCCATCCACTTTAGAAAACCATCTCCAATTTCAATTTGTATCCCAAAATCTATCCCAAGAGTCATTTGTTTGGACTGACTCCTGACATTGGCAGAATTAGAGAACCCGGGGAAAATCTTCTAACATTGGACTCTTATATACGAAGTCTCATTCAAAAGACTGATTCTAAATGCAAGGAGGCTTTGCTGATCACATCTCTACTTTGTTTAAATTATTATTCAGTGCTCCAGTTTTCCATAAACTTTTCTGTAACCTTTTATAATTTTTACTGTCATTACAAAACAGTCTTGGATTAGCTAACTTGTGCCATCTAAAGGCTATAGTGAGAAGCTCTTTGACCAAAAAAAAAAAAAATAATAAAAAATTCATATCAGACTTTCCACAAAATGAACTCAACAAAGAATTCATGTTCTGTGTGAGGAAAATATAAAACAGATAATAAGGGTTTAGACAGATATTATGGATATTATTTCAAATTAAGATAAAAGAGAAAGTCAAGAAACCTCTGAGCTCTAGTCTTAGTTTCACTGCTAACCAGTTATGGGATCTTAGGCAAGTTATTTTAACCTCTCTGACCTCAGATTTCTCATTTATAAAACCAAAAGGCTGAACATAACTTCAGAAAAAATACTTGCTAATGTGATTTTTTAATTTTATGAAAAGAAAAACTGAAATTTATAAATATTCACATGAAATTCAAGGAAATGAATAGGTTAAAAGAAGGGTCAGTGTCTATTAAGACAGAAGTAAAATAAGCTAGAGGATTTCACTCCTTTCCCACATTTTTAAATAAATATTGTAATTCAGAGAATCTCTCTTCCGCGCGCGCGTGTGTGTGTGTGTGTGTGTTTATTGCATATAAACACTTTGACAGATACTGACCAGCTGTTTAGTAGACTATTTCCTCCTTTTTCTAGGTGTGCAGTGGTATACACCGTCCAGGTCCCCCCACGGTTAGACATCAACTATGTGATTAAGTTCTGTCAAAGGAGTATTAGTAGAAAGATGTATGGCATTCCCACATCTATCCCATAAAATCCTCATGTGTGTGACCCTCCACACCGTTCCTCCTTCTGCTGGCTCAGTGTGGGTGTATGTGACAACTTTGAGAGGAACCGGGCATCTCAATTACCACTTGGAGGAGACTCATCTATCTACCAGAAAAACCCATTAGGCATTTATGTGAACAAGAAATAAACTTATTTCATGTTTCAGCCATTATACATCAGTAGGTTTGTTACATTGTTAGCTATACTCTAATACAACAATAACTTCTTCATTCAAATTGGCCAAGGGCAGATATATGTTCCTTCTTTCTGGGATCGTCTTTAAAAATGTTAGATCTGAAATCATGTGAGACATACGAGTTTCATTGTGCTGTGAACTTCAGTAAGAATGTGTAAATCTTGTTACCTCAAGAAAAAGGAAAAGAAAGCACCATGAGCCACAGTATTAATAAATAGAATGACATAACCAGAGCTGAAGGGAAGATAGAGACAGTTTCTGAAGTAATCCTTAAGAAGCTCAATGGCTATACAATGTCTTCCTGTACATAGCTGATGTTCAAATATATTTCTTGAACAAAACAGTGAATGAATGAATGGCTCACAAATCTAATCATTTTTAAAGTGGTGTATGAAAAAGGAATCAATATTGCGCAGGCTGTAGAATGGCTGGATTATAATGTATTCAGGACCGGACTGTTATGAGCAATGTCTGTCAGTGCAAGAGAAAAATGCGATTCATAACAAACTCTATATTCTACTGCCTTATTGGTCCAAGAAGAATCTGGGATATGTGGACATTCATTCAATAAACGCAGTGCAGACTTCCACCATGAGCCAGGCTCTGTGTCCTGCCCCCAACAGGTGCATGTCCCCTCCCTCCAGCACAGCTCCTCACTTGGGACCCGAAGACCTTTCAGGAACCCTCCTAAGGCTCCTCTGGCTGTTTCAGTATTATCACCCTCATTAACAGAGTAGGACTGTGATTCAGAGCACAGACGCTAGAGTAAGAATGCCTGAGTGAAAATCTGCAGCGGATATTTTTAATCTTGGAAATTTAGGAAAATTACTTGAGCTCTCATCTTCTGTTAATAGGAGTACTAACAATATCCACCCCTGTGGTTCTTGTGAAGATTCATTAAGAAACTCCCAGTACGGCACGCTGCTTGGCACACACTAATTCTCAATAATTTCAGATACTATTTCTCTTTCTCGGGATCCAAAGTTTTAAGATGGCAGGCACCAGTGAAAATAACACCAGACGGCAAGTCAGAATTCCTGGGTTGCAGTTTCAGGTCTGTTGCTAAATAAATATTTTAATGTCACTTTCTGTCCCCGAGTCTCAATTCTCTTATCTTTTAAATGAGAGGAATGGCCAGATGCTTTGTATTTTCCCTTCCAGCTCTGTGATTTCATGTTCTATGTCTGATTCGGGTCTCTGTAATCTAATGCTCAACACTCTGTTCCACACATAAAGTACAGACAGACAATTACATAACCTCCCTCTCACACCTACTCCGATTATTTTAAGCCACGAGAGTTCACTCCTGGCATCTTTGCCATATGGTAAAGTGTATGGAAAGAAGAAAGGCAGGTGGAGCCAAACAGGACTCAGATGCCCTATCAAACACCCCAAGGGCAGATGTTACAGCTGCGAGCGTGGGATCCATAGACACATCTGCAGAGAGCATCAGTATCTCACGGAAACTGCCACATTGGTCTGGCAAAGCACCTTAGAGATAAAGAGTAGAATTATAAGCACAAAAGGCACTCAAGAAATATCTGTTGCTTTGTTTATTTATGTAAAATACTCATTTCCTAACCCTAAAGGACTGAATTTAAAGAAGCTAGGGCGGAAAAGGTTGTTTCTTGCTTCAAGTAAGGGATTATATATTTTGTTTCCTTAGGGCCAACACTTAGTATTAGTTCTCAATTTATGTATGTCTGATGAATTAATAACTCTGGATCTTCTGGCCCTGCATTCAGGAATCCAGGCTGCTAGAATCTTGTGAATTAATATTGATAATTTCTTTTAATGAAGCTTGTCATATATCATTATAATAATGTGCCCCCAACAAATCAATTCTCCCTGCGTTTGTGCCCCTTCTGCTTCTCCAATAAAAAGGTGAGGACTTCTTCTTCACCCCTTTGAATCTGCGCTGGTCTTGTGACTTGCTTTAGAGTGTCAGAGAGGTGATACTGTGAAGGTTCCAGACTTTGGACCTCCTTGTCGCTTCTACCGTTACTCTCTTAGGACACAGCCACCATGGAAAAAAGCTTGGATTTGAATACTCAGGACAGACCATGTGGACAGGGAGGTCCCAGCCTTGCAACCATCCCTGCCGACATCCTAAACATGAGGATGAGACCATCTTAGACTCTCCATCTAGAACAGACCCACCAGGTGAACACGGCTCCATAAGGGAGTCTGGACAAGACCAGTAGAGAACTTCCCAGCCATTCCATAGAATCATGAGAAATAGTAAATTGTCATTGTCATTAAAACAAGTGTTGGGGTAGTCTGTTTCACAGTAATGGACAGTCAATACAACATTATTTCTGGACCAGAATCAGAACAGTCACACAATAAGGAGTTTCATGAAAATATATTTCAGCAGTTCTGTAAGAAGAAAAACGGGAAAGAAGGGGGAAAATTAAATACTGCTTATGATAAATAATACCACACTTAGTCAATATGCAAATTATATAGGAAATGCAATGCAGGAATCAAATACCACATAAATCTATTTATTGGTTTTGGGGCTCTGCAGAAAACAGTTTCTGAACTGTAGATTTTTTAATTAAATTATTTATTAGTTATTACTCATTGTATTAGTTATCTGTTTCTGCATAACAAATCACCCAAAAGCTTAGTGGTTAAAAGGACAATAGCCATTTATTATTCTCATAGTTTCTGGGAAATCTCATGCATGGGGGAGGTTTGGTTGGGCAGTTGTGACTCAGGGTTTCCTATGCTGTCACAGTCAAGGAGTAGGCCAGGACTACAGCCATCTGCAGGCTTGATCGAGACTGGAGGATCCACTTTTAAGATGTCTTGCTCACATGGCTGGCAAGTTGGTTCCTCTCCACTTGGGCCTCTCCTTGTAGCTCTTTGTGCATCTTCCTTACATAGCAGCTGGCTTCCCCCAGAACCAGAGATCAGAGAAACCAAGGCAGAAGTTGAAATGCCTTTTATGACCGAGCCTCCGAAGTCACACATCATCACTTCTGCCTATGTTCTATAAGGGCACACAAAACAGCTCTGACTTAATATAGGACTGGACTACATAAGGGCAAGGATTACTTTGGGTCCTCTTGGAAGCTGGCTTCCACACCTCCTATTGCCAAAAAAAAATTGAGAACTTATACTAAAAATGCATATGCATCAAAACCATTAAAAATAATGTTAGAAAGTAAAATCAGAAACCATAAAGAGGCAAGAAGGGGACTAATTCCGTCTGATCCTTTGGGTACGATATTTATTAAAAGCCCACAATTCCTTAAAAGAAACCCTCGAGTGTAGATATGTTTCAGAATTTAGAATTTTTTAGATTTTAGAAAGGTAAGGAGATGTATACACCAGGTATTACACAATACCCTCTAGCAGGGCCGGAAGCAACAACCTAAAATCAACCACATTGTTATTTATGCAGCAAAATGTATGAATTCTCAAACTAAGTAGGATAAAGACTTTCAATAGTCTCACATCCATTTAGGTCAGATTTTGACAACAAATTTTTCTTAAAAGTCTGGGTTTTTAGAGCTTTTCTGGATTTCTGAATTATGGATAAGTGGTTGTGAGCCTGCAGAAGTTGCAAGCTCAAGGATCAGGACCTGGCTATGGGTCACCCTGGATTGCATACATCTGTCCCTATTTCCAGGCCTCGCTTCCTGTCAACTCCCTTGTACTGCTGACTAGTTTGTCCCACAAACTTGAATTCTCAGAGATGATCCATTCATATCTGAGGGCTCCTGAGGACCTATTTTCCCATCATCAATTTCGATTCAGGGGCTAGGTTGTCATGGTGCCCAGTCTACCCCAGCCTCTGTTTTCAAGTTTGTAGCAGCCATTTTAGCACTGACAGCTCGTGGTAACTGATGCACAGCCTAAAAAGTAGGACAGTATCCACACTCGGACCATAGATTTACTGAGTTTTCCAACACTGAAAATAAAAACGTGTATAAGCTGTTTGAGAAAAACCAATGTTTTCCTTATGTCAAATTCTGATAGGAATTTGGTCAAATGTGCTATTAAAAAGAACATACTTCTAACCTGCTAATGGAGGCGTCCAAAGCATGACATGACACCCGCAGAAGCCACAAAGTAAAAGAGTATTAGCTTGTGTGAAATAAAAATATGCAATTTCTAAGCAGGGTTAAAAGACAAGTGATACAGTGGTTGGAAATTTTGCAGCATGTAAAACAGAGAAAGGATTAATGCAAGCTCCTACAAGTTAATGAGAAAAGGACAAAAAGACTAATGAATAGGAAATTCACAGAAAATACATTTAAATTCTTGATAAATACATGACATCTCCAGGAATGAGGAACATGCAATTTTAAAAAGTGAGGCACTATTTTTCATCCATCAGATAGGCAAAAATTCAAAAGTTTGCTAACATAATATCAAGTTTTTATAAGGGTGTAGGGAATAGTTCTTTCATACTGTACTAGTGGAAGCAGAAATGATACAACTTTGCAGAGAGTAATTTGGCAATATCTGTCCCAATGTTAAATGCAATGACCCTTTAACCATCGATTTGACTTCTAGGATTCTATTAGAAACATGAAAAAGACACAAGTAGAGGACACGGGGAGCACTAAAGGGAGAGAAGGGCACGCCTTTAACCTGCATTTGGGTGAGGCAAAGACATAAAGTGTAACTAGAATGTTTGTACCCTCACAATATCTTAGAACAATAATAATAATAATAATAAAAGACACAAGTAGTAGGATTTTCACTGAAGCATTGCTTGAAGTAGTGAAAAATACAAATAACCTAACTCCATTAATAAGGGACTGGTTTAAAAAAATTATGATATAACCCAGGAGTTTGCAATTTTTGGTCCTTTGGCCAAATGTGGCAGCTTGTTTTATACTGTCTGCCAAAAAATGCTAGTTTTTAAAGGATTGAGGAGGCTAAGAAGACGAATAGGAGAAATAATAGAAGGAGAAGAAAAAGGAGAAGAATATCTGAGAGATGTTATGTGACCCAGAAAGCCTAAAATACTTACTCTCTGATCCTTCACATAAAACATTGGTAAAACCAAATCATAGAACACTAATCAGACCATGAAGACCAAGGGAAAAATATGGGTAGCTACAGTTAGCACCAAGCAGTGAAACTGACAAATTTACCCTATTCCTATCATCCTTCAGGCTACTGTGCCAATATCCAATAGTACTCGAAGATATAAATCTCCCAATGACCTTTTTTTTTTTTTTATTTCAACATATTACAGGGGTACAAATGTTTAGGTTACATATATTGCCTTTGCTCCACCCAAGTGAGAGCTTTAAGCATGTCATGGACCCTTCTAAAGTTCACAAGGCATTTAAAACATAAGCCCCATTAAAACACTCACACAACACACACACACAAATTCAAAGTGGCTGTCTACACAGATCATTATCATTACATGGATGTACATGCGCCAGGTATAATCAGTGACTTGTGAAACCTTTTCATATTTTAGTTCATTGAATGTACATAAGACAGCAGACTCTAAACACTTGCAGTGAAAACAAAGGCTGCTGAAGGAAATTTGTTGAAAAGATCTGCTATATTCCCTGCTTACTTCAGAGAAAAGCAATGAACACCTGGTTCTCAAACCGGAGCAATTACCCAGGTGTTCTGGAAGTGGCAATCTAGGGCCAGGAGATGCAATGCAGGTGTTTTAGGGCCTGTTAGAGGGAACTATTACGTAGGGTCCTTTTACTTCAGAGAGTCCTGGTTATCATTTGTAGATTGACCATGGTGGTTGACTTAGTAGGTAAGTGGGGGAATCATTCCCGGGCTGGGGAATGCAAAGCTAAGAAATCCCAGAGAAACATCTCCAGAACCAGGACTTGCCTTGGTGTTTTGCAATAGAAAGAGCATTGTACTTGGGGGTGGTTCTACTCTCTACTTCCTGTGGGACACTTCTGCAACTTGGGAGAGTTCTGTAGCCTCTCAGCCTCGGTTGTTTTATCCATAAAGTAGGAATCTCTACCCTGCCTGTCCAAAAGTGGGATTGAGGCAGATCACTTTGTGAGGACTGATCTAGCAACAAGACCTATGATTCTGGCTTGAATTCAAAAGTCATGACTTTTTTTGATTTTTACCACAAGAGCCATTTATATTCTTTCCTTGTTCTAATGATGTTGACTATCCATGTCTTCTTGATTTATGAAGTAGTAAATTTTAATAGTAACCACTTTTGGCCAGGGACAAGTGGCTCATGCTTGTAATCCTAGCACATTGGGAGGCCAAGGTGGGAGGATCCCTTGAGCCCCGAAGTTAGGGTTACAATGAGCTATGATCACGTCACTGTACTTCAGCCTAGACAACACAGCAAGACCCTGTCTCTGGAGGTGGAAAAAAAGTAAGCTTAAAAAAAATAGTAACCACTTTCCACCAGGGGTAGAGGATCCAGTAAAGTGAGTAGTAGTGAGCAAACACTAAATTGTGTTCTGTTTACCACACAAGAAAACCCAGGCTGATGTTTTCTGTTTTGATAATAGCACCTTGCCTGTAAATATTGCTTTGCAACTGACAAGGTCCAGGCAAAGTAAGCTGCTGTATCTTTACTTGTGCATGTGGAAACCAGAGTCAGTTCTAGAACCCAGACCTCTTGGCACCAAGGAGAGTTCTCTTTCCATTATTTCACCTCCAGACTTCCGTTAAATGATTCTGGACTACTGTGGAGAAGAATTTAAAGGTTTTCAGGCAAAAAAAAATCTCAAAAACCATTCTACCCATTGTGCTGAAAAGAGCATGAGCCTTGGAGTAAGATAGACCTGGTGTTGAATCCTGGGTTCCTCACTCTCAGTTACCTTAAATACTTCTAATTCTCTGAGTCCCCATTTTATCTATTTTATGTATTTTATATATATATTTACACATATGTGTTTATTTATCTGATCTTCAGTGCCTCAGTGCAAAGTTTTAGAGTGTGAAAGGAAAACAATTTGAGTATAAGCCTTACATCAAGTTAGTGGTCCTGCCCTTTGGCCTAGCATAGACAGTATGGTATTATATAGCTCTTACGGGAAAATAACTTTAAAATGCCACAATTATAGGAGCCTCCATGCATCATATCAGTTGTTCCACTGGATTATCATGGATACACAGGAAGAGAAGCCCTGAATAACCAAGAGACAAAGAAGTGACCTGAATCATTTGATTAAATAGGGACATAATGTCTTGATGGGTGCTGGCTTTTATTTTTTTAATATTTGTAGCAGAAGAAAAAATAGCAGAAAGATCCTAACATCAAAATGCTACCCATTTGCATCATACATGGCATTGCTTAAACTCTAAAAGCAGGGGAAGTTGATTCATCTGCCCAGATTTCCCATGATTGCAGCAGTTTAAAAACAAAACACAACTGGACTCGACTCCCACAAAATATTTTTCTTAAAAGCCTTGAAAAAGATCCTAATAGTTTTCAAAGGCTAGGCCTTAAAAGCAAAATGATTTTGCAAAAGCCAAGTCTGATTTTGTTGAAACTACCACAGCCAAATGAAAACTATACCCATCTTCCGTGAATCAGGGCAGCAGCCGAGCGGCATACCGATCAAATGGCAAGGCTACGGTAAATCTAACTTACACGGGGAATATAATGACAGATCAGATTTGAAGGAGCTCAGAGTCAAGCTTTATCCCCAAACAGAGACTCATTAAGCACATAGTGTACTAACCACAGTGTACCCTACAGGGATAAATTCAGAACTCTTGGCATATGAGATGTTAGGGCTGGAGCAACTCTCAGCTTCTTTTATAAAGGCATGAAAAACATGAGAAGCATGCCTCTGAACCTGAGCCAACTCGTGAGGCTGCCATGCCCTCCTGTTTGGGCAAGAAACTGAAAAACACTTAACCTGCAGGTGATTATCTGTCTTCATCGTGTTATTCTAATTTGTATAATAATATTCTGAAGTTAGAAAATTAAAGATAAAACTTAAGTAAATAGGATTAGGTGAGGAAGACCCTATATCTAAACTCAACTTCACACTGCCAATTATTATCATTAATATTATTTCACTGACCTCCCCTAGCAATAGACTTCAGCAGGTACTCTAGATTTATGTGCCAAAAAATGAATTGCATAGATCTGTTTTGGAGGAAAATTCTGTGTTTGAGGAACAGATATATAAAACAACAATGCTTATAAGAAAAACACAGTGAAATGAAAAGGGCAATGGAAGGAAATCGAAAAATTAGGATAAACACAGTAAGTGATGAAATCACATAATGATGAAATCTATAAAGTGGGATTAGGACATGCACACAGAGGAATAAATGTAAAATAGAGAAGGAAAAGAAGCAGACACAAGAAAAAATTTTAAATAACAAAGAAAAGAAGAGAAAAGGGCAGAGGAGAACAGAGAGGAAGGAGAGACAAGCACTTACAGGGCAAGAAGAACATATTTGTGACCATCTCAGAAAGCCCCCGGGGATGGATAAATTCACACCTAATCGGTGTGGTGCTCACTGTCTGGGGGTTGGGCATGCTTGTAGCTCTGACTTGGGCGGTGCAAAGGCAATATGTGTAACCAAAGCATTTGTACCTCTGTAATATTCTGAAATAAGAAAGAAAGAAAGCCCCTGGGACTGGGTAATAGGACGAAATGATCTTGGAAAATGTTTGTCTTCAAGATGTTTTATATTTGCATTATTTGGTCCTGTGTTAATTGCAGAGGATAAGGTTCATATGCCAGCCAATGTAAGTCAGACCTTTCAAACTATCAATGCATAATTATGCCTCAGAACTTTTTTCCAGTGAACATATATGCAGGTAGACAAAGTCAATATAAAGGTACTATAATGGAAAAATATGGTGAGGATTAAGAAGTTTAGTGGAGATAAATGTGCATAAGGAACACAAAAACACCTAAGCTTTCTACCTAGAAAAATATAAGGAATTTCAAATAGAGGAGAGCACAGTCTATTAAGCGTTAAGAAAGCTTAATATCTTGGCCTTATGCATAATAGGAGCAAAATTAGACTGATACCTAACTGGTCCATTTCCTACAGAGTAATTCTTTTAGTCATATCATTCTAAAGCCATCTTAACCATAGAAATTCTACATGGAGAAAATCAAAGACTGCAGCCAGTAAGCTGGGTGTGGTACCATGCATCTGTGGTCCCAGCTACTTAGGAGGCTGAGGCAGGAGGATCACTTGAGCCCAGGAGTTTGAGACCAGCCTTGGCAACATAGCAAGACATTATCTTTACAAAAAAGTTTTTAAAAAGTTAGCCAGTCATGGTGGCACACATCTGTAGTCCTAGCTACTTGGGAGGCTGAGGTGGGAAGATCACTTGAGCCCAGGAGTTCAAAGTTACAATGAGCTACGATCCCAGCACCACATTTCAGCCTGGACAACATAGTGAGACGCTGTCTCCAAAAAAAAAAAAAAAAAGATGTCTAGATGTCTTCCCAATGCAAATTTTTGAAACCAGCATTTCTTTCAAGTAACTTCTAAAATGCTGTGGTAGGCAGAATTTTGGCCTGCATGATCTTTCCCCCCGTATGACTCCCCTGGTTATGTTACATTACATGGTAAAAGAATGTTGCAGATCTAATTAAGTTTTCTAATCATCTGACCTTAAAATAGGGAGATTATTCTGGATTATCCAAATGGACCCCAAATAATCCCATTTCCTTTTAAAAGCAGAAAAGGAAGTCAGAGAGATTCAACAGAAGAGGAGTCAAAGGGAGCGAGAGCATGAGAAGGACTTAACATGCCATTGCTGACATCGAGGTGACGGGGTCACGGGAAAGGCATGAAAAGGAACTAGACTCTGCCAACAATCTGAATAAGCTTCGTCTTAAAATTTAAGTTTTATTATTATTCAGGTATGGACAGGCCAAAAGACCAGGAGACAACTGCCTTTGTATTCTCCACAGGAAGAAAGGGGTGAGGCAGGGTAAGCAGGTTTAGAATTGGTTAGTTTGAAAAATACCACTGGGCTCTGGAGAGTAGAGGTTGTCCCTGGTTGCCTGACACCTGGCCCTGGGCAAGCGGATAGTGGCCCAGAGTGTGAGAGTCTGATAAATGAAGTAATTGGAGACAGGCAGAGTGGCTCAAGCTAGTAATCTCAACACTTTGGGAGGCTGAGGTAGGAGGATCACTTGAGGCCAGGAGTTCAAGACCAGCCTGGGCAACATAGTAAGACCTCATCTCTACAAAACATTTAAAATTACCCAGGCGTAGTGGTGTGTGTCTGTAGTCTCAACTACTTGGGAGGCTGCGACAGGAGGATCGCTTGAGCCTGGGAGTGTGAGGTTGCAGCGAGCTAAGATGACACCACTGCAGTCTAGCCCAGGTGACAGAGTGAGATCCTGTCTCTAAATAATTTTTTTTAATTTTAAAAATGAAGTGATTGGGTTATAGGCTCTGGATTTGTTCATTTTCATATGAAGGGTATGCTCAAAGGCAAGTCATCTGCTATGTAGAGGAATTGGCTAGCCTAAGGAGGTACAGGCTCTCCAGAGCCAGCAAGGTCCCAGATGTCAAAGCATCAGAAATATAGAAAATAAAAAGGGGC
>CAUYSK010017029.1:0-12172 GCA_963575035.1 Avahi laniger | reverse complement strand
AAAATGATACAAACCATTTATGACAAACCCACAGCCAACATCATACTGAATGGGGAAAAATTGAAAGCATTCCCACTTAGAACTGGAACCAGACAAGGTTGCCCACTATCTCCACTTCTATTCAACATAGTGCTGGAAGTCGTGGCCACAGCAATCAGGCAAGAGAGCGGGATTAAAGGCATACGAATGGGAACGGAAGAGATCACACTTTCACTATTTGCTGATGACATGATACTATATCTAGAAAACCCCAGAGATTCAACCAAGAGGCTCCTGGAATTGAGAAATGAATTCAGTCAAGTCTCAGGATATAAAATCAACACACACAAATCAGAGGCTTTCATATATGCCAATAGCAGTCATACCGAGAACCAAATCAAAGACTCAATTCCCTTCACAATAGCAACAAAGAAAATAAAGTATCTAGGAATATATTTAACTAAGGAGGTAAAAGACCTCTACAGGGATAACTATGAAACAGTGAGGAAGGAAATAGCCAAGGACGTAAACAGGTGGAAAACCATACCATGCTCGTGGGTTGGCAGAATCAACATCGTTAAGATGTCTATACTATCCAAAGTGATCTACAGATTCAACATAATCCCTATTAAAATACCAACATTATTCTTCACAGATGTAGGAAAATTAATTTTATGCTTTGTATGGAACCAGAGAAGATCCCACATAGCAAAAACAATTCAAGGCAATAAAAACAAAATGGGAGGTATCAACTTACCAGACTTCAAACTTTATTATAAGGTGGTAGTAATCAAAACAGCTTGGTACTGGCACAAAAATAGAGCCATTGACCAGTGGAACAGAACTGAGATCCAAGATATAAAACCATCCTAACATAGCTACCAATCTTTTACAAAGCAGACCAAAACATACACTGGGGAAAAGAACCCTTATTCAATAAATGGTGCTGGGAGACCTGGATAGCCACATGTAGAAGACTGAAGCAGAGTCCACACCTTTCACCTCTCACAAAAATCAACTCACACTGGGTAACAGATTTAAACCTAAGGAGTGAAACTATTACAATTCTAGAGGAAGATGTTGTAAATACTCTTCTAGACATTGGTCTAGGCAAACAATTTATGAAGAAGACCCCAAAGGCAATCACAGCAACAACAAAAATAAATAAATGTGACCTAATCAAATTAAAAAGCTTCTGAACAGCCAAAGAAACTGTCACAAGAGCAAACAGACAACCTACAGAATGGGAGAAAATTTTTGCATGCTACAAATTCGATAAAGGGCTGATATACAGAATCTACTTAGAACTCAGAAAATCAACAAGAAAAATCAAATGACCCTATCAAAAAGCAGGCAAAGGACATGAACAGAAACTTTTAGAAAGAAGACAGAATAATGGCCAAAAAACATATGAAAAAATGCTCAACATCTCTAATCATCAGGGAAATGCAAATTAAGACCACAATGATATATCACTTATCTCCCGTGAGACTGGCCTTTATCAAAATGTCCTGAAACAATAAATGTTGGCATGGATGCAGAGAGATAGAAACACTCATACACTGTTGGTGGGACTGCAAACTAGTGCAACCCATGTGGAAAGCAATATGGAGATACCTTAAAGAGATACAAGTAGAAGTACCATTTGATCCAGCAATTCCATTACTGGGCATCTACCCAAAAGAACAAAAGACACTCTATAAAAAAGACACCTGCACCCAATGGTTGATAACAGCACAATTCACAATTGCAAAGATGTGGAAACAACCCAAGTGTTCATCAATGCATGAGTGGATTAATAAAATGTGGTATATGTATACCAGGGAGTACTATTCAGCTTTAAGAAACAATGGTAATATTGCACCTCTTGTATATTCCTCTAGAGAGCTGGAACGGATTCTACTAAGTGAAGTCTCCCAAGAATGGAAAGACAAGCACCACATGTACTCACCATCAAATTGGTATTAACTAATCAACACATAAGTACACATATAACAGCAACATCTATTGGATGTTGGGCAGGGGGGTGGGGGAGGGGACGGGTATATGCATACTCAAAGAGTGCAATGCATGCCACCCGAAGGATGGACATATTTGAAACTTGGACTTAGGGTGGGATGGGGGGCAAGGGCAACATACGTAACCTAATCATATGTACCCCCATAACATGCTGAAATAAAAAAAATAGTCAGGATGGTAAATTTTATCGAGTCTAACTGAAAATAGAACATACAACTCTAGAAATGAGTCAACCATGCTGCTCACTTGAGATATTTGGGCTCTATCAGGATTCTGGAATCTGGTGAGGTTAGAGTTATGACATCTGATTATATTATAACAATTAGGTCTGGCCTTCTGTGGACCACAATTTGGTACATTTGTAAGTAAATGCATTATAACATTACAATTTTAGAAAGTTGATTTATGTTGTCGGGCTGTTGTTTTCATCCTCACAAAGAGTGTCTCCTGAAAAAAAAAAAACTCATCTGAACCTGGAAAGAAAAAAAAATAGTTTTTCAAATGCTTTGAGAGATCTTTCTTTAATGAGAATCTGTCTCTGATCTCTTATGCTAAGAGTGGATTTAAAATTAAAATCTCTGGAATAATATAAAAAATAACTAGTTCCCAACCCTCTTACACCAGATAACCCTACGGAAGATATCCATTTCACCATCAGGAATACTCTGAATAATATAAAGAGAAGATTCTATGTTTATTTGGGTTTTTTTTTATTTGAATATAGTTTCCTAACAAATTTTACTAGAGAAATGCTTACTGGTTTGTCTTTGAGGTCTTATCTTCTTTATTATTTATCCCATTATTAATTGTAATGTTTTATCTAATTGTTGCTGACATTGCTTTTCAACCATGGACAATTCTTATTGGGCATTAACAAGAGGCCTGAATATAGATACATACTTATATTTAAGAAAATATTTCTCTAAATCATCAGGAAAATCAGGACAATGTCATGTAAATTCAGCATTTAACATACTTCCATTTTTATGATTTTTTGGCACTGCTCTGGAGGACTGAAAGCATCACCAAAGATATTAAATTTTCCCATCTACTTGTTAATTAACTAAGTTGATATTCAGTGATTTGACTCTACTGCATTAGGCTCCAACATAATATGAGACGTTTATATAATAACATCCTTTCATTGTAAGCTTGACATGTGAAAATGTTTTCTAAGTTTTACTGAAAAGGCAAATTCATTCTCTAAGCAATATATCATTAGATTGATGTCATATGGCATTATATTAATGATCAGCTATTTTAGTATGTGTTGTGTGTGTGTGTGTGTGTGTGTGTGTGTGTGTGTATAAAGCTATTATAAGTCAAATAGCTAACTTCAACTCAGTTTCTTTGGGAAAGAAACAAATTGGGAGAGTAGTTATTCAAAAATAATATTTTACTATAAACTTTGATAAATATAGTTCATTTATTAAAAGTTAACTCAGAGAAGGTACAAGGCTAGCATAGATATATCTAGCTTTAAGGGAAAAACATGTACATGCCACTTTGTAGGGATCCTAGAACTTAAAATATTCATCACTATTAAAAAGGAAAGAAAATAAGTTTTTCAATTTTTATTTTTTTGCACAGATCTCAGAATGGTGTCTATCCTGAGTCCATAGGGTGATTTGCCTCTTTTCTCTATTGATTGTGCTTACTTCAGTGGTAGAGGTGAATAGGGATCCATATGCTTTGAGATAAAGAGCAAGTCTTTAAAACTAGACAATCACATGCACAGTTATCATCAAGACAAAGGTCTTAACCTCACCTTTTCTGCCCCCCACTATTTAATCAATAAATTGAAGTATTAACCTCACAACATTCTAAACTGGATTGACAAGAGAGAGCGGGGCAATATGGAGTTAAAGAGAATATTTCTCCAGCATTCCTTAACATCTAACCATTTCATGGTCACTAGAATATAGCAAAATCCAAATATTTTACTTCTTTGCCTCTATAAAATTAAATCCCCAGTTGAATATTCTTTCTACCATCTAACCCCAAACTGCTTTTTTTTTTTGGCACAAGTTATTAAGTAATTTAGAGTGGTTTACATTTTATTTATGACACTCTGGGATTACAAAACAGTATTTGTCTTTTCTAGTATTTCAGCTATGTATTGCATTTTACAGTAGGAGTACTTAAATGATTTACATTTTTTTATTTCAGCATATTACAGGCACAAATGTTCAGGTTACATATATTGCCTTTGCCCCACCCGAGGTGACTCCAGCAGAGTGGGGCAAACCCCCAGACAGAGAGACATTGATCCAGCTTGGGCACCCCATGGGTGACTTGAGACCTGCATTCTCCCTGGTAGGGTCAGGGATTGATCTCTGGGCCCAGGGGACCGGACTGCAGGCCAGATCCCATATACCCTCAGCTCGATCGCATTTCCCTGGGGCACAGAAGAGATATTTGTGAAGTACTCTACTGAGGTGTGTGTGCTTTCAGAGGCAGATTAGAGTGGGTGCTAGCTGAAGCGTGCTCAAGGGGCAACCCTCTCCCATGGGAGGACCGCACTCCCAGCTCAAGCCATGATCTAGGCAGGGAACACATCACAGTTAGGGGAGTTCCACTGGCTTGAGGTCCTGCCTGTCGGCTGAGGCTGGGGAGAAACCACAGAATAAGGGAGGGTGGAAAAGAGTGTGGTCCAGGGTTTTCTGCATTCAGTTTCTAAGTTATCAACATTGCTTGTATATTTTCCTATTACGTGGTACAATTTGCCCATTACATTTGAAACAAGACAGCATGGTTTTAGCATCAGAAAAGATGATTTAAATTCAACTATGAGTTTGCTTAAGACACTTTACTTCATTGCACCTCAGTTTCCTGGTGGTAACATCTAGTTTGCAGGGTCATTATAAGGATTGAGATAATGTGTATGTAGGCTAGTATATAATAAGCACTCCTTAAATTGTAAAAATTGTCATTACAGGAATATTCTTCCGTATATTAAATGGGAACAAGTTTAAATTCAAACCAGTTGTCTTGTGTGTGAACTGTTTTGGTAAATAATTTGAAGGGAGGACAAGTTGAAACTAAGAATTTAAACAAGAAGGATTATGTATATATTCCAATTATCCTTATCTTTTGGCTCTTCCATAATCCTTCCCCATTATTTTCAGTTAATTAGGCTTTTCCATCTCCAAATTTTCCCAGAATTAGGTGGTTTCATGAATAAATGTGAAGCCTTGTTTAAAAATATTATAAAATGTAGTTTTTACATAACATAGTAGCACTTTTCATAGATGAAATAGAAGCATTTCTTCATTCAAAATAATATGTAGAATTATACATTAGAGTTGGAGTTTAAATTTGATCCATATTTTTCATTTTATGTTACTGCTTTTTTGTTATAGCAGAAAGAGTAGAAAAATGGCCTGCATGAATAACCAATGAAAATATTTAGAGCTGCCTTTCTTCTAGAATAACTGAGGCATTGCTACAATTTCAGACCCACCACATTTAGTTGTCCAAACCAAACCTAATTTTTATGCTTCACACCCATTGCAATGGATTATAATGTTTCTGTGCTCACAATTGCATGTGTACCCTCTCCTCCCATATTCATTTATCATTCCCAGTACAAATTCAACACCAGGGTTATTAATTATGGCTCTATCCTTGCACTCAAAGAAAACTTAGTGGAAAGAATAAATTATAGAGGAAGAAATTACCATCTACTAATATGAGCCCCGATACTAGGGACCCTGAAATTCTTTAACATTTTTCAAAACTACTTCCAGTGATTATAGCATCAGTGGGGAAAATGAGAAAAAAAAGTAATATGACTTAGAAAGGACCTTCTTTTTGCTTTTGTTCATATAATAACATGCTTATGCTGGGAATTAAGTGAAATAGGTTGATAGGCATTGTGAAACACAGGGCTATATATTGTTATATTGCTGTTCTAAATGGAGTACAGTACTCTATCACTCTAGGATATTGGGAGAGCAGTGGTTATATGATGTGAAAAGATATTTCCAGGGACTCCTTTGAAATAACTTCCTGTCCCCTAAGTGTCCAGAAACTACAAATAATGTTTCCTCTGTATGAGTTCATGGGTGCCAAAAGTCTCCTCTGCCCCAAATATTGCCCTTTCATATGCCTTTCACAGAATCAAAAATCTTTGCATTGACCATACCTTTGAATAGAGTTTGTAAAGACTCCAGTGACCCTATAGTTATATCTGAGTAGATGACAGTCTAAATATAAATAAACATAAATTAACAGTCTAATCATAAACATAAACTCTATTACACCTACAAATGTGTATTCTTTGACCAGAAAACCATTAAAAAGATTATCTACATTTAAACATGGAGAACTTTCACACAAACACCTAGATTCCACAGTTGCTTTGGAAACTCATGAAATCTGGCAACACTAAACTCACATTCTTACACAGAGAACAATGACTCTGGGCAAAATATTTCATCTCTGAGTCTTGGTTTCCTCCTCTGCAAAAGGAGATAATTATATCTAAGTCACAGAATCGTTATTAGGATTCAATGAAATAATATACAGAGAGAGCCTAGTACATAGTAAGCATTTAATAAATAATAATTATCACTATCACTTATTAGTTGCCGCCCCCTATAGATAGGGCATGTATATACTACAATTTGGTGCAAGATCTTTTGCACCGGATTTTTCTCCCAATACTGACAATGAACATCAGTAGCTGTTTTGCCAGTATACTTGCAATTTTGTGTTCCCTATAACAGGAATACTCCTATTTTTCAAAATGAGTGATAAACTGAGAGGACTTTTGTATTTCAAGAAAAATAGGAAAGAAAAGAGTACCAAAATAAAAAAAATCATCTCTAAACACTTCAAATACTGCCTGATTTCTAAGCAAGGTGGATCTTGCCCACCATGAAAAGTGCTACTTTAGTTAGCTTCTACTCACTTGGAAGTACTGTTGTTCTCACACTGTGTATTTCAAACTGGTCATTTTCAGTCTCCAAGTTTCAAGATTTCATAAATATCCTAAGATAACCCAGTAATGCATTAAAAACAAAGTTGACATTATTTGCTTTTAAGTCCAGATGTGTTCAAGAAAAAAAATGATGCTTTGCCTTTCTGAAGCTGTGATACTTTCTGTGAGTCGCTATCCTCTCTTCTACAGATCCATTCTCTACCCTTTCCTGACCTGTCCTACACTCTTGGAAGGCTAATCTCTACTAACAGCATTACTGGAGCTTTTTGATAGCTATTAATACTAGTTAGGTTCTCATTTCTAGTTAGGTGGCATCAGCAGGAGATTGGAGCACTGAAAGAGAGGGAGAGATAGAAGAGAGGTACCTATATTTAACTCAGTCCTTCCGTATCTCACTGTGGTTACTCTATGCTCACAGTTCTTGTAGGATGGCCCCTCTTCTTCAGCTCCAAACTCTCTCTAAACTACCATAATACCATCCTCTCCCCTTGCCTCTTTAGACCTAAGAGAGGCAATGGCTTCCTATTGTGGTTACATACTGGGAAACTTCAAATCCCTTACTAGTTCCCCTAGCCCAGACTATCTCTTTCTAAGCAGTCTCCTGAAACATTGAGTTAGATTCTGTCTCCTGGTGAGACCTTGATGGATATAGAAGCCATTACAATATCTGCTATGTCATTTAAAAACTTTTATATAGCCTTAATTTTCTGAACTATATATTTTAAAACAATTTTTTAAAAAAAACCTGTGAATAGGATACAAAAATGATTCTATAAAGCATACAATATATATCTTTGAGTAGATATATGACTATTTAAGTTCTTGTTTTTGCAAAGACAAACTTGCATAAATGTATACCATTTTAATATTATTTATTTAAGCATGGAAGAAAACATGCAATAAAGTAATTCTGGTAAAAAACACTAATTATTATTCTACTTGAGTGTTATCTCTCACACAAAACTCTTAAATCAATTGAGGTTGGGTATTGAGCATTACAGTATTCCATGTGCTGGAAATACTTATTATTTAATAAAGCACCCTTTTAGCCTTGGGATTAAACATGTCTTAAAACTGAAAAGAACAAGAAATATTTAATTTTATTGAACTCAAACCTTCAGGATATTCAAATAAGTATAATTTCAGGACCTTGGCAGCTATGAAAGACCAGTAGTAACTAAGGAAGATAATGACAGGAATTTACTAAAAAATTAATCCTCCAGGCCTTGTCCTGTGCCAAAGACAGAATTACTTAATACCTTTACATTTCTAACAAAAACGCTAGTCAATAATCATCAATGTTAAATATAATGATCCTAAATTCTTTAAATATTCTAAAGTACTTAGTGAATTATTAAAGGAATCAAGAAACACTATGTCTGGTTTTAAGTATTGTACACACTTAATCAATTATTATTTTGATATCATTTTTGGTAACTGGTAATGCACATGCTATACATTTATTTAAGAAATAGTTTTTAATGCCTAATTTATGCAAGAACTGCTCAGAACTATAAGTGAAATGACAGTGAATAATAATAGTATCTGAACATTCTGGTTAATTGAGAATAATTTTGAAGGCCATTAACCATTTTACTCTATCTCCCTACCATGCTGTATACAACGAATTTTGGTCTTCATGGCCAAATATGTTAAATAAAAATGTAAAATTATCAGGTTGCTGCATTTACAATAATTGGCAGAATGTTATCTATGGCTACTTTGAGTAAATATTTGTATTTCTTATTGTTTACTTGATAATATATTCTGCTTTGAGCTGTCTGTAGACATCTGTGATAGTGACAAGGAAATTCATCTCTTTCAAAAATGATGCACTTAAATCAGCTTGGGTTTGCGTTAGTAAAGGACAAACTGCTCCAAAATGTAATGCCAAGTAGGATGCATTTTATTGTGATGTTAGGGGTGAAAGAGAATTTGCACATGAGACCTCACCTCATGTTGCTCAGGAAAATGAGAAGCCCATTTCATTGCCAGATATCATTTGTGCTTCATATACATGTGCCTAACTCAGGACTCAAGCCAAAATGAATTCAACCTTTTAAAAACAGGATTTTCAAGCATGGGAATTTGGAAATAATATTCCAGTGGGCACTATAATTTCTCCCTCTATCTCATCCCCTAAATCTAGTCAACACCAGTATTTTATGACTTGTACCTTTTAAATATCCCTGGAATACAACTTTCCTCTCCATCCCCATGTCACTTCCCTAGAAGGAGCCACCCTTTTCTCTCACCTAGACCATTGCATCCTCCTCTCAACAAGTCTCCCTGCATACAAACTTTTCCCATTCTAAACTACTTTTCATACTGCAGTCTCATTGATCTTTATAAAGCATAAATCCGATCATGCCACCTCCTGCCTTGCCTTAAGGCTTCCCATTGCCTACTGAGTAAAACTCAAATGTCTTAACAAGGCATGGAAGTACAAGTCTCATCTCTGCTCACTAACCACCCCATCCCTATGTAGTAATATTTCATGTTCTAACCATACTAAACTGTGTACAGCTTCACAAATATTCATTTACCCTCTCATATCCAGAGCTTTGCACATGCTAGTCCCTCTGCCTAATACATCCTTTACAACCCCACTGAACTTTTTCTGATACTCTTTTTTTAATTTCATAATATTAAGGGAGTACACATGTTTAGGTTACATATATTTCCTTTGTCCTGCCTGAGCCAGAGCTACAAGTGTGCCTATCCCTGAGACAGTGCTCACCACACCCATTAGGTATGAATATACCCTTTCCCTCCTCTCCCCTCCCATCTGCCCCACACCCAATGAATGTTACTACCATATGTGCACATATTAATAAGTGTTGATCGATTACTAACGCTTACTCATTTTTAAGATCTCAACTAAGATAGTCTTCCCGCAGGAAACTTCATCTGACTCAAAGACTGTTAAATACCCCTCTTTAATTTTACTATAGCACTTTGTAATTCCTTGATCACACCACTTAATCCAACTATATTTTAATTTCCTATTTATTTGCATAGCTTTTTCACCAGACTGTAAGCTACATGAGAACAGTTTTGTCTTGCTAGTCATTACTTCCCCAATACCTAGCATAATGGTTCCAAATGACTTTTTGTTGCTAAGAGAGTGGCCTCCTATCCTATATCCACAGACTTTTTTTTATGACAAGAACTACTATTCTAGACAAATTGTTGCTAAACTACATACACACAGACACACACTCAAGACAGCTGGAGAGGAGTTCTTAATTGATCCATTCTCCAAATTCCATCATCTTTGGCACTTGTCTTGGCACTTCCATTGAGCTTTGACTTTCAGACAGAATACATTTATACCATTCTCCTTCTCATGCAGAATTTGATTGGTTTTCTAAAGGTTTGTCTGTTATGATAGTCTAGAAAGAATATGCATTTCCTTTGATTTTGCACTAGGTCTATGGTGAGCTTCTTTCCTCTGAGAATTAAAAATTAGCAGCTAAACCTGATAGCTTGAGTACTATAGCTACCTCTGAGGAAGGGTCCATGGGAAAAAGAAATAGTTGGTTCCCAGGATTGTCTAGAGTGATCTTTATTCTTTTCCAAGATTGTCATCTTTAGCAAGTAAAAATATAGGAAGCCCAGTTATATATGAATTTTTAAATGAAACTCAAAAACAATGACTACTTTTTTAGTATACCCTGTAAAATATTTTGGGCATGTTTATACTAAAAATTCATTTGAAAATTTATTTGAAATTTGAATTTAACTGGAATGCTGTAGTTTATCTGGCAATACTAGTCCTGTTTGATGTAAAGGTTCTCACTGTTGCCCACAATTAAGTAATTTTATCCACAGATTTTTGACTTCAGAGAATCAATGGCCAAGTGGGCCTTGGGCCTGAAAATTAGTGAGCTTTTAAGTTTGGGGGAGGGGGACTGCCACTTGGGTTGCTTAGTTTATCCAGAAACTCAACAGATTAAAGTAATATTAAAGTTATATATGAAGTTATATTAAATATATATTATAGTATACATAATATATATTATATAAAGTAATATTAAAATTATATATAAAGAGTTCTCCCTTCTAACTTTGTGTATGTGTGTGTGTTAGTGATACAAGACATTCACGAAAGCTTTAAAATTTCAGATTTCTTTTCCCTTTATCACCAGTGTTGGGCAAATTAAGACTGTTATGTCGAGGCAGAGAATCCTCTCAACGAGATATAGAAAAGAAAGAATGCCATTTTATTATTGAATAATACCTAAACCAGATTACAATGCACATCATGGATAATCTGCTAGGAGATTACAAATACAGAAATAAATTCCACCCTATACATCATAAAGCAGTTACGATCCATTACATACATGTTTTCAAGATTAAGGGTAACTTATCTTCCCATAAGAGGACATTACAATACCATTTGTTATGCATTCTTTCATAGTTCTTCCCAAATTTATCTGGCAATTAAGGTAGCTATTTGTGTTAGCTAATTGCCATTTTATGAAGAAATAATATAACTTCTATCACTAAGACAAGCATTTGGCTGCAACTCAGAGCAAAACACTTCCAAAAGCATCAGAGAAATAAGGACAATGTATTTCTTGATGTTTATATTTCAAAAAGATGGCTTCCAGACCCTTAAGGAAAACATTCCTGAGTTGTAAAGATGGAAAAAGGCTTACCTAGACTTTAAGGAGATCTACAGAGATATCAAAGGGACAGAGGAAAGATTCACAAATAATAGGTTTCTCATAGAAATGTGCTAACAAAGGGAGGGAAGATTATTTTTCCTTTTAGCAATGGGAAAAGATCAATTTTTTAAATGTATTTACCCTTACTCCAGTCAGCTCAAATAGTTAGGTAGGGCTTTGCCCCTGATTGATATGCATCCTCCAAAATAGAACATGTTTTCTCTCTCACAATCCATTTGTCTTTTGGCTAGAAGGTAGTATTGTTCACTCCTTACTCCCTACTATACAACAAAATAGATGTACTCAGAAAGACCCACGGCTTTTTTTTTTTTTTATTTCAGCATAATATGAGGGTACAGATGTTTAGGTTATGTGTGTTGCCCTTGCCCCCCCTCCCCCCCTCAGTCCTGGTTTCAAATATGTCCATCCCATTGCGTGGTGCACATTGCACTCTTTGTGTACACATATACCCGTCCCCTCCTCCCTCCTCCCCCCTCCCCCCTGCCCAATATCTAATAGATGTAATTCTTATATATGCACTTATGTGTTGATC
>CAUYSK010017028.1:0-18637 GCA_963575035.1 Avahi laniger | reverse complement strand
CCTCCTGTGGGTATTGGAGGGTGAATGAAATTATGTCTACACAACCTACAGAATGGGAGAAAATATTCACATGCCACACATCTGATAAAGGGCTGATAACTAGAATCTACATAGAACTCAGGAAAATCAACAAGAAAAAATCAAACAACCATATCGAAAAGTGGGCAAAGGACATGAACAGAAACTTTTCAAAGGAAGATAGATTAATGGCCAACATACATGTGAAAAAATGCTCAGCATCTCTAATCATCCGGGAAATGCAAATCAAAATCACAATGAGGTATCACTTATCTCCAGTGAGAATGGCCTTTATCAAAAAGTCCCAAAACAATAAATGTTGGCGTGGATGCAGAGAGATAGGAACACTCATACACTGCTAGTGGGACTGCAAATTAGCACAATTTCTGTGGAAAGTAATATGGAGATACCTCAAAGAGCTGTGAGTAGAACTATCATTTTATCCAGCAATCCCATTACTGGGCATCTACCCAAAGGAACAAAAGAAATTCTATAAAAAAGACATTTGCACTCGAATGTTTATAGCAGCACAATTCACAATTGCAAAGATGTGGAAACAACCCAAGTACCCATCAATACACAAGAGGATTAATAAAACGTGGTACATGTATAACATGGAGTTCTACTCAGCCACAAAAAACAATGGTGATCTAGCACCTCTTGTATTATCCTGAATAGAGGTGGAGCCCATTCTACTACGTGAAGTATCACAAGAATGGAAAAACATGCACCACATGTACTCACCATCAAATTGGTATTAATTGATCAACACTTAAGTGCACATATAGTAATAACATTCGTCAGGTGTCAGGCAGATGGGTATATACACACCTAATGGGTGCGGTGTGCACCATCTGGCGGATGGACACGTTTGAAGCTCTGAGTTGTGGGGAGCAAAGGCAATATATGTAATCTAAACATTTGTACCCCTGTAATATGGTGAAATTAAAAAAAAATTGAAAAAAGAAATTATGTCTATAGAGCATCTGATAAACTTTGCCATTCCTGGAGTCCAGAAATCACTTTGGGGCTATTATTAAGTGTCAAGCCTTTTTTCCAAAATTATAATTCATGCAGTGAGTATGTCACTGAAAAAAACAAAATAAAATAAAATTATAATTCAATTTTATTGAATGATTACCTGGAATTAAATGAAAGGGACAAGCATCCTCCTCTAAAGCCCCCTCTGTTTGCTATTAATCATCTAAGTGCTTTGGTGACATGCACAGAGTAATCCTTCTAGGGACTCCGGGGCATTATTTGTATGTAGTTGAAGATATTAAGTAATCAAAGGCACTTGAATAGGAAGACCCTCCAGTTCAGCATGCCAGTGTTTTTTCACAAATTGTCTACTTGTCTCTTGAACTCCTACAGCTTGATTTATAAGACAATGTAATTAAATTAAATGATCAGTCACTGAAATGCCTTCTCTGTGCAAGACACTTTACTAATTTAATTCTAAGCTCCTCTTGCAAATCATGTATAAAACTGAATTATACACTTCTACTTTATTGAAAAATCAAGATTTGGGGTTTTTCCAAATTTACACCTGGAAGATTTCAATTTTCTATAAGGGAAACCATTACCATGAAATGCTTAATTGTGCATATTCTTAGCACTCCACACTTAAAGTTCTAACAGAATTTTCTGGGTGGAAAACACAATATAGTACTAATATTTCACAAGTCATTATATAGTAACATCATTTCTTCTTAATGACATTCTTCTCATTTATTTATTGCATTATTAAAAAATTATTGTTCCAATTTTAGCATACGTGTTGCTCACGTCAGCACTATTTGAAAAATTATTGAATTCTTTCTTTGGACTGAACACTGGGCTAGGAACTGGGGATTCGAAAACAAGACAGACAATTTCTCTGCCTCCATTGGGCTCACATTCTGGCTGGTGCCTTTGAGACATTTAAAATGAATGTCAGAATAGAAAAAAAAGTCTCCAAGCCATGATGCTCTGACTACTCAAGAGAAAAAAAAACAGCTAGCTAAACAGATCTTGTCTATCTTTAGTTTTCAGACTCTGGGGATCAAATAGAAGGAAAGCAGAGTAGTTTTAGAACAAGAAATGATTCATATTGGATTACAATCAGAACAAAAAGAAAATAAAAAGTTGGAATCTCTGAAGTTTCTGTCTTCTTTGGAGCAGAATTCCACAAAAGAAATCTTTTGAGATATATATGGTTACTTCCTCCAAGGGAAAGCACTCGGCCCTTTCCCTGAATCTTTTCTAAAGCTTTTGATAAACAGCTTTGATTAGTATGTCCTGTTTCTTTTAATGATATTGGTCTATTATTTAGCTATTACACACCTTCCAACTTAACTTTCATGGACAAGTTGCTTTAGCCTAAGAATGTAATTGGGCCAGATTTTCAGGCAAAATCTTTGTTTTCTTTCTATTGGTACAGGGACCTCTGAATAAAAAAGAAAATTAAACTATAGGTTATTTAAAAATTCTTTTGGCAGACTGTGCATGGTGGCTCACCCCTATAATCCTAGTACTTTGGGAGGCTGAGGCAGGAGGATCACTTGAGGTCAGGAGTTTGAGACCAGCCTGAGCAAGAACAAGACTCCTGTCTCTACAAAAAACAGAAATACATGGTGGTGCGCACCTGTGGTCCCAGCTACTCGGGAGGCTGAGGCCGGAGGATCGCTTGAGCCCAGGAGCTTGAGGTTGCTGTGAGCTATGAAGACGCCACTGCACTCTAGCCTGGGTGACAGAGTGAGACCCTGTCTCAAAAAAAAAAAAAAAAGGAAAATTCTTTTAGCAATATTATAAACAATAATGCCTACTTTTTTTTTTTTTTTTTTTCCTGGAGACAGAGTCTCACTCTGTCACCCGGGCTAGAGTACCATGGCGTTGGCTTAGCTCACAGCAACCTCAAACTCCTGGGCTCAAGCGATCCTGCGGCCTCAGCCTCCCGAGTAGTTGGGACCACAGGTGCGCACCACCATGCCTGGCTAAGTTTTTCTATATATTTTTAGTTGTCCAGCTAATTTCTTTCTGTTTTTAGCAGAGACGGGGTCTCACTTTTGCTCAGGCTGTTTTCAAACTCCTGAGCTCAAACGATCCACCCACCTTGGCCTCCCAGAGTGCTAGGATTACAGGCGTGAGCTAGGCTGATGCCATGACACTCTAGCCTGGGCAACAGAGTGAGACTCTGTCTCAAAAAAAAAAAAAAAAAGCATTATGCTACAGAAAATGGAAACATTATCAATTACCTTTTGCTTATAGGAAACTAATTGGTCTTTTAGGTAGATTGTGGACACACCAGATGTGTATGAGAATTCATTTTCCTGAAATAAGAGTTTTTAATAATTTGGTTCTCTGCTATTATCTTTGTTTTCAAAGGCCAGATCAGCTTCTTTTCTTTACATAATTGAGGCACTTTGCTCTTCAAGTGAGAAGACCAGCACTGTTATTGGAGATACTGTTATTTAGTCCTGATAAAAACCCGTTTCAAAAAGAAAGCCACTCCAGATACAGTGGTGCGATCAGCTGTAATCCCAGCTGCTCAGGAGGCTGAGGCAGGAGGATTGCTTGAGCCCAGGAGTTCAAGGCTGTAGTGTACAATGACCACACTTGTGAATAGCCACTGCACTCCAGCCTGGGCAATACAGCAAGAGCCAACTCTTAAAAAAAAAAGAAGAAAGATAACAAATAACCATTCTAACTTAGGAACTTGCACCTCTTGACATAAATTTAGCTGGATAGATCCTTTATTCCCCTGGACTTAGCATCTGTAATATCCAGAAGTTAACCCACATTCCTCTGGAAATGCTTGTGTATAGCAGGATAGAGGCTTCTTAATCTCTTGTGTGTTTTAAATGTTTATAGACATATTTAGAATGTAGAGAGACTGCTCTCTGGAAATAGATCTGCTCCTCTAAAGAGTCCCTAAATTATCTCTCTGCCTCTTCTCTCCTTCTCTTTTATTTAATTCTAAATGATGCAAAATGTCCTTTCTAAAGTCAGATTTGGTTCTACTCCCTGCGGAATATCATACAAACTCTGCAGTCTGATATTCAGTTTGATAATGCCAGCCTACTTTTCCACCTTTATCGCGTACCACACTCTTTCTCACATTCTATACCTCAACCGCATTGGAATACTCGCCTTTGCCCAAATCTACCTATAGTCTCTTATCTTCATAACTTTTCTTATGCTAGTTTCTCCTTGTGGGTCCTTTCCCATCATCTCTTCCTGTTGGAGTCCTTCCCATCCTTCATGGCCCAGCTCAAGTGCACTATTTTATGTCTCCTTATTGAGAGCTAAAGTTTCTCTTCCTTATTTTCCTATTACTTTCATTGCATGTTGTGTCACTATTATACTTGGTTTATCTTGCGTTGAAATTAAGAGTGATTTTTAAGTATATTTTCCCAACTAGATTACAGACTCCTGAGAGAAATGACTAATTTTTCATTCCTTTTATTCATTCAATAATGAATAGGGCTAGCCACTGTCTTAAATACCCTTGTGAAGCTTCTAGTCAATCAGGAAAGCCAGACATTAACAAACAATTACAAGGGTGTTGAATATTATGATAGAGAAAGGCAAGTTTTAACAGGAGCATAGTAGAGGGGGATATAATTTAGTCTGGGTAATTAGGGAAGGCTTCCTGGAAGAAGTAACATTTAAATTGAATTCTCAGTTCTCAGTACTGAGAAACTCAGGATCGTGGGGATTTAATGAATGAGGGAGAAGTGGCACCATGTGAACCTATAGAATCAGGCAGGGGCTGGGTCATGTAGTCCTAAGAATTTATGATTTTATCCTGGGGACAGTAGGAAGTCATTGGAGGTTTTAATAAGGGGAATTGCCAGAATAGTGTTTTTAAAAGTGTACGTTCACTGCAATATGAAGGATAGATCAAGAGCATAGAGACAAGAGCAGATGTGGGAAGGCCAGTTTGTTGTTTATTTGCTTTGGTGGGAGATCGTTTTGTTTATTTGTCTTTTGCAATCATCCAGACAAGAGACAATGGTAACTCAGACCCTTAGATCTTTGTATCCCCTGTAACATTGAATACAAGTGTTTCCAGTATCATTAATAAATGTTCCTTCAACTGAAATAAATTAATGGGCTCATTATGTGTAAACTCCAAGACACTGCAATCATCAGGAACAAACACTTTTGAACACTTGGACATTCTTCTCCAGGTGACATCCTAAGGTCTGTGAATCTAGGTTTCACTTGGTCCAGTACAAACCATTTCTTCTCAAGTGGTCCCTGAAGATTCTGTATCAGGAAGAAAACACTGTAACTGAAACTACTGCCAGACTCATTTTATCGGAAACTTCCCTGTAAAGGTCACTTGTTAAGTATCGGTGGAAATGACATTCCTTTCGGCTTCAAGAAAGAAAGCCGATTCTTTCTCATTAGTTACCTCTTGTTTTGGCTGCTAATATTTCAAGGTATGCAAATAAAACGTCTCCCTTAGGTTACTGCACAAAAACAACAGCTTATGCTTTTAACTTTTTGTGAGGCTAGAAAATCAGTCAAGGTGTAATATTTGGTAATCTTTGTGTCAGACCATTTTTTATGCTTAGTAATTTTTTAAAAATGTCAAGATAACTATCATCAAAAAGAGAAATGTGTGTAGGTATGCATAAGCATGATTAAAGAAGAAAACAGGTCACATTCTTTGTCACATTTTCACCTTGAAATGAAAATAACTATAATGTATTAGAAAATAATATTTAAAATATTTTTTAAAAAGAAAAGATGAGCAGATATCTGAGGACAGCAGCCGGTTATCTGAGGCATAATCATTCAGGGCAGCTGGGAGATACACACAAACACACACATTCTTCTTTCAGATACCAAATATATATAATCCTTCTCATCAGGCCTCTTGATCAAGAGCTGAGGATGCTAGGGCTGGCTTATGGACCTGTCTCCAAGTCCCTGAAGATTGGTCCCTGACCATGCCAGGGAGAGGAGTGCTGGTTCTAAGTTGCCTTTGGGGTGCTTTAGCAGGTTTGATGAACCTTTCGGGCTGCAGCGGCTCGATCTTCAGTTGCAGGCTTGGCCAGGAATGTGCTCCCGCCGCAGGGAAACAGACTTCTCAGTACTGAGCACCCTCGCGGTTCCTAAGGGGGTGGGAGCATTTCCCAGCTTCCGTGTTGTCCCAGTATCCTCCTTACAGATCTAGCAATACCTGCAGGTCACAGGGCAACAGAGGCTGTGGCAGAGACACCTGGACCTTCCAGAGCAAAGGAGAAGGACAGTGAACACGGATTGAGCTTGGTGGGCTGACCTTGATTTTTCATTTCTGAAAAGTTTCCATTTTTCTGTTATGTGAGTTACATACACATAAATTACTATATCTGGTAAAAGAAGTTTGGGAAAGTTCAATGGAAAGATAATAGAGCAATAATTAAAAATTTTTTTTTTTGAGACAGAGTCTCACTCTGTTGCCCGGGCTAGAGTGCCGTGGCGTCATCCTAGCTCACAGCAACCTCAAACCCCTGGGCTCAAGCGATCCTCCTGCCTCAGCCTCCCAAGTAGCTGGGACTACAGGCATGCGCCACCATGCCCAGCTAGTTTTTTCCTCTATATTTTTAGCTGTCCAATTAATTTCTTTCTATTTTTAGTAGAGACGGGGTCTCGCTCTTGCTCAGGCTGGTTTTGAACTCCTGAGCTCAAACAATTCGCCCGCCTAGGCCTCCCAGAGAGCTAGGATTACAGGCGTGAGCCACCGCGCCGGCCAATAATTGTAATTTAAGTGTGATCAAATCCAACTCACATAGTGAGGAAACACAGTCAGATGCTTAAAATTACACAGCTAATTAGAGGTGGAGCCAGGATAAACTTTAAATGACTTAAACAATAGGATATTTTAAAATAATGAATTTTTAAATAAGACTCATTCCTGCAAACGGTAAAAATTCAAACAATATGAAAAGGTACAAAATCAAAAGCAAATCTCTGGCTCCATTCCAATTTGCCCTTTCAGGGGTTACTTTTTTAAAAAGCTGTTTCTGCCACAAATAATATAACTATTATCTTCCACAAGGCGGCAGTATTGCTTACTCTTCAACGATCACCCCCCACGGCGGGACACCTGATTGTCCAGAGTGGGCTATGGAGATTCAAGTCATTATCCCAGTGACAGAATCAGGCCCTGGTACCGAAATGCCAGGTCAAACCCAGATTCCTGATTCATGAGGAAAACCAAAAGTGAACAAAGAACTGCAGCAGACAGAGCTGTAGCTGTGTGGAGAAACAGTAGGGAGAAGGCTAGGGAAAGAGAGAACCAAAGGAGGCACTGGGCAGTGGTCAGCCTGGAAACCTATCAATGTTCTATCTCTGTGGAGGTTCTAGAAGAGCTGGTGTCCAGTTTTGTAAAAATATCCATCCAATTCTTTTATGTACAAACTCTTCCCTTTACAATAAGCTGAAACTGGTTAAGGGTTTCCACAGTATCTCTGATGGCTCCAAGAGTCTTTGGGCTACTAGAAAAAGACCTGGATCTTTTGATAGTGCCCTTACCCTAAAAGATTTGGAGAGATGGTGTTTGGGTTGCCCCAACCTTGTAGATTTCCAGCAGGAACAGGTGATAAAAAGCACAGCTGCTCCTGTTTTTGTCATTAAATTCTAGAGGCATATGGTGTGAGGAGAAGGATTTTCAGGCTTTCTGTGTGATTACATACCTACTAGAATAAAAAGTTTGTTACTGGTGACATCTTTAGGATCCTGAGAGAATGACCCTTCTCTGTGACATTCAGCAATAGGCTCCTCCCTGACCTAGAAGGGGACAGAATTGAAGAAAGCAGTAAGTGATGGAATGGTAGGAAGAAAAACTCTTTTTAATCCCTCAAAGCCTTGAGCTTATTGCGTTAGGAATAGGGACAGGGGAAAAGAATGGACTATGACAGAAAATGGGTATGGGAGGGCCAACTACTAAGAGTGAAGCTTTGTTCCCAAGGCAAGCCCAGACAAACCATAGAGAGAGGTATGTGGGAAACATTACGGAGTTTGCAAGATAAAGCTCTAATAACTATGAATCTATTGATGAGATCTACTGTTTGGGGTCCTTCAAAATACAGGGTTTATTCTTTAACATAGAACATAGAACCAAGGACCAAGAATCCAACCTTTTTTTTCCCCCCAATCAAAGGACTTTCTAAAGACTTCCAAGCCCTTAGGTCAACTTTGTAGTTCAGAGTCTTTTGTTAACTAATGGGAGTTGCCATGTCTAATTGCAACAAGAATCAAGAAAGGCATCATGTTAAATACTTTGAGTCATAATGTCAATTTAAGTTAAACTCTTTACTTTCCACAAGCATTATTTCTTTTAGTGCCCCCTGATTATTTCTAAATGATGTGCCTGATTTCAACTATGAAGTTCTATTTTTTATTTTTTTGAACACTGTATCTAAACTTCTTTTGAATTAGATTAGAGCACTTGGCAATATGTCCAATCATCGAGGTTGGTATTGGGAAATCCTGACCATTTCTGTCATAAGGCTTAGAAATATTATATAGTCCTGGCAGAACTTTTATTGATAAAAATAAATTTTGCACAGGGTATATATTGAAGTCAGTGGGTACTCCCAAACCTCCTGCTGGAAATTTGAAACCTAGTCAAAAGCCAATGAGGAAAACTTGATGTGCTCCAAGAGACTATTAGGAGAGTCCACTAAAACGGTTCTTATTAATAATGCAAGTGCCATGCTCATTGCTACAGCATTAGAAGAACCACGAAAAAGAAATCCCCACTCAATTCTCTTAATTTCACTTTAATGGGTGAGAGGCATAAAATTAAGAAAGGCATAAAATTAAGAAAGGCATAAAAACCAAGAAGAGGATAGCATTGCCAGTGCTATACGCCCTACCTTGTTCTGGAACCTGGTGCGCAGTAAGCAGGAGAGAGGCTCTTACTGATCAACAGGAGTGTGTATGTCTCAATCGCAGTGGACGTGTCGAGAAGACTGCTTGTTCTGGTAGATTGCTCACCAATATCTGGTTCCTCTTTTTATGGGAAGAACACACTTACCTGTCCTGTTGAGCTCAGGTGTTGCCATGTGACTTGCTTTGGCCATTTAAATGTGAGTGGAAGCTCTGGGGGCCTCTCCAGCAGAAGTTTTAAGAGCCAGAGCATGCTTTTTCATGTTCCCTTTTCCACTGCCACGTTTACCAATAACATTCCACATAGATGTTACTCTGGCAGTCTGGGTACCGAAGTGAAGATATTGATGCTGACCCCCAATGGACACGTTGTATAAGCAAGATGTAAACTTTTGTTGTTTGAAGCCACTGAGGTTTTGGGTTGTTTGCCACTGTTGCACAACCCTACAACGTACATTCTCAACAGAAGAAGTATCACCCCTATAGGGGGCAAAAATTGGCTCTTGGAGGGCAAGCTGTACTCTTTTTATGTATAAAACACAGATGTATATTTTGTGTGTATACACAACACAATAACAGATATACAATATTTCTGTGGTACTAAATTTTCATGGGAAAGATGATTAGAAAAAGTCTAAAAAGGTTCATTAAGAAATAATAATGAGGCTGGGTGCGGTGGCTCACGCCTGTAATCCTAGCACTCTGGGAGGCCGAGGCGGGCGGATCGTTTGAGCTCAGGGTCAAGACCAGCCTGAACAACAGCGACACCCTGTCTCTACTAAAAATAGAAAAAATTAGCTGGATAACTAAGAATATATAGAAAAAAAATTATCTGGGCATGGTGGCTCATGCCTGTAGTCCCAGCTGCTCGGGAGGCTGAGGCAGGAGGATTGCTTGAGCCCAGGAGTTTGAGGTTGCTGTGAGCTAGGCTGATGCCACAGCACTCTAGCCCAGGCAACAGAGTGAGACTCTGTCTCAAAAAAAAAAAAAAAAGAAGTAATAATGAAATAAAGATTGAGAAACATTGTCTATAATTGTCAGGTTATCTTCATCAAGTCTAATTTGGGGGTGCTTCTCCAATCTGGTGGCACATTTAAATTACCTGAAGAGCTTTTTAAAAACACTGGTATCCGAATCTAGTTCCCAGAGATTTTAATTAAATTGGTGGAATTCACACATTGGTATTTTAATTCTAATTTGCAGACATGGTTAAGAACCACTGGGCCAGACATTCTCAAAGACAAAGCAGCACTGCTTCTCCAGGGAGAGGTGCCACACAGATAGCATGGAACATTGGAAGTGACTGGCATGGATTACAACTCTGTCCAGTTTTACATGGGCTATTCTGGCCTCACACCAGGTAACAAAAAGCTGGATTCATCAAGAAGAGACAGCAATGTCCATTTTCTGTATTTTATCGTTCCCATTTCATGACACACTATTTGAATGCAGAGGGTCCTTTATGAGTCATTTGGAAAACATAAGGAAAAAAAACTGGTTGTGGTTATTCCTGGACTAGTACCCATAGTCAGCATTTTCTGCACAGATGCATTCGGAAGTCGTCTCTATCTTCAGCTCCTAAAATCCTAAATTCTTATTGAGTGGGTTAAAAACGCTATTCAGTATGGCATCTTATCTTCTACATCTTTAAATGCCAGAAGGGACTTTCACATAGATTATAAAAGTTAAAAATTAAATTAAAAAGAATTAAGAAGGCACTTTTTCCTTCTTAGCATGGAAAAGGGCCTTGGTCTGGGCTAAATTACAGTGATGAGGGATTATGGCTGAATTCAGTCATTAGATGGATCACCACTTATTCTTTCCTGGATTGTCACTTGGAATTGACAATGATATGGTTGTATTTTAATGAAGTGACTCCATTTTCAGCTAGGAAGTCAAAATTATAATGTGCTAATAATGATAATCACTTTTAATTTTCCTTATATGCATCTTTGTAGTAAGATAGCATTTACAGTGGTCTCATTTATTTGGAGGTTAAAACTAAAAGGTGTAGATTGGCTTTCCCCATGTTATTTGTGGTCACTGAGCATCTAGTTCGAGGGTAAGGGTGAAGATATTTGCAGGCATTACTTTTGAAATTTCTTGAAGAATAAAAATAAAATTTCTAGGAAATTCTCCATGAGAAGAGTCAGTGTCAGTTGTACCAGTTGACAAATGCTCACAACTAGCTTGTCAACATTTCATTGATGATTTTGGCAGATGCAGAAAGGAAAAAAAAAAAAAAACCAAGTGTTTAAGGTCATTGGTAGAGGCAAGGGTGGATTTGAGATGCAGAGATGGACAAAATGTGGATCCAAGAACAGCTTAAATGTTAATTCAGCTGTAGTTCATTAGCTCTAATTTCTTTTTTAATTGACAAATAAAAATTGTATATATTATCCAGGCATAGTAGTGCACACCTGTAGTCCCAGCTACTTAGGAAGCTGAAGAAGGAGGATCCCTTGAGCCCAGGAGTTTGAGGCTGCAGTGAGCTATGAGGACATCACTGCACTCCATCCTGGGTGCAGAGCAAGACCTCGTCTCAAAAACCAGAAACAAACACAAAAGCACAAAACCCAAACAAAATTGTATACATTTACCATGTACAACATAATGTTTTGAAATACATATACATTGTGGAATGGCTCAATTGAGCTAATTAACATATGCATTACCTCCTTATCTCTAACTTCAAAGAATGGCAACAATATGTTGTAAATTCTTTTCAGAATGCCTGCTAGCCCCAGCTCCTGATGTGGGGAAAGCAACCCAGTGTCCATATGATGCTGTTCCTCTAGCCACAGCTAGAGGTAGTCACCTGACGTAAGCTAAATTAATTACATTGTCTCTCCTGAGAATTTGTGATTGGGATGTCTTTAGTTAGTTTGGATTGGGCATAGGAGCTGGTAGATGATGAAGAGCTGGGGCTGGATTGCCATTTTCTCTCAAGCAGATGCTGAAGAAGAGAAAGCCAATCTTTGAAAAAGAGAGAGAAGACATTACGGAGCCTAGATGAGATGAAAATAATATCTTCAGTAACTGACTTACAAGTACCCTGTCAAGTCTCTTGTGAAAGCTGGCTGCCCTGCCAGCTTTGTTTTCACAAGATATACCTGTACCTTTTCAATAAGCATCATCCTCTTGTGCTTGAACTAGTTTAAGTGGGATTCTATTCCTTGCAGGCAATAATTCCTGGTTAAGACAGTGTTCCTCTCCACATACAATAGCTAAGATCTATGAAGGACATAGGCTACATTTACCGCAGGTGTTTGACTGCTTAAAATTTTGCTTGAATTATCAAGATCAGCCAGTATTTAATACAACAGATGTGGAGGGCTTTGTGAGCAAATGGGTCACAAAGAAATACTGAATGGCATGAAATCTTTGCAGCAGTGGGCACATGTTTTTCCACACATGTTCTAAACAAAAAAGTATAGCTCTAACATGCAAAACCTTATGGTTGATTTTTCTTTCTCTAACCTAATTAAGCCCTATTAATACAGATAGACTTAAAGGAGGTATACACAGCAATTTAATGTCTCCATTATAAAAAGGGTTTGAAAAGATGCTAAGATGGATAGAATAATCAGCTCTATCAGCTCCATCAATTTCTAGCCCCCTTTTGCTTCTGCTTTAGACCCCCCTGACACCAATTATGTAAATTTGCTCATACAGAGCCTAGTTGCTTTTGCATTGTAATTTAAATGTAGGTGTCTTATGAAGACAAAAGGAAATGCATTGTCCTTTTCAGAATTTAGAATTTGAACTGATTTACTGATTTAGTTCTTGTCAAATTATCAGGCAGCTGAAGAAACAGCTGGACCAGTTTCTAAAGATCAAGAAAAAAACTTCCAGTCTCAATTACAATAGGGGTTTTCATTAGAATTTTATAGTATTGTTTAATAAATACAAAACACACTTTACTGGTAATTGGCTGCTTTCCTGTTTACATTAGCAAATATATTATGAAGATGGAGCCAAATGCACTAGGAGTTCCTTGATTCACTGAGAGTAATCAATTCGGACTTTATTTTAAGAACTACAAAATTTACTTTGAAGGAGGATCTAAAGATCAGAAGCAGTATAGCATAGAGGTCCTCTAGGATTGCTTGGGTTCAATGCCCTATTCTAACTGTGTGAACTTTAGTAAATTAATCTCTCTGTGCTTTTAATTTTCTTGTTTGTGAAATAGGGATGATAACAGTACCTACTTTATTGGGTAGTTATGAGGATTAAATGAATTAGTTTATATGAAGCACTTAAAACAGTGCCTAGCATATAGTAAGTAACATTAGTCATTATTATATTCCAAAATGCAGAACCTTGTATCTTCTTGAAATTTGAGCCAATAGAACTAATTATGCCATTGGTGAAATATCCTTTGAAATCTAGTCAAGTCAGTGACTCGAAAGTAGGGGAATAGACAAATATCTGCCTTTTTATAGGAGACAGCAGTGTGAGTAAGGAGAGACATAGTGTGTGGATGTGCTGTTTGTGTACATGTGTGTAAGAGTTGTGTGTACAAGCAGCCTTGAACTCAAAGTTCAGACCTCCTACTTCCTTATAAGAATTATTTTCTGCCCCGTAGGATGGTCGAATGACTATCTTGTCTTAGGGCAGGGCCAGCATGTTCTGATTAAATATAGATGGACAAGGTACATTAGTGTAAGACAAGTGTAAGGTGGACCTTGCTGCAGGTCCTAGGAGGAAGTCTGGCCTCACTGGTACACATCAGAAGGGAGAGCAGCCTGGGGAAGCTGTCGAAAAGAAGGAGGAATAGAGGGTGCTAATACTTTGAGACAGGAGTCTGCCAGCCTCCTCATTTGCTGGCAAATTAATAAACTCCTCTTTCCTTCTCCTCAAACCACTTGTCCTCATTCCTCTGATGCAGCCTTGGGGATAAGTGCTGAACTTTTGGTAAGAGATTTGGCCTCCCTGGGTAGGGCCATTGGCTTCCCAGTAGAATAGCACCTTGTGACTGCTGGAAGAGGCAGGGAGCAGCTCCGGGTCAAGCCATGGGCAAGAGCATCACCTTTTTGGGTAAGAAAGAAAGGGATTCTCCCAGCAGCTGCCAGGGCCTAGTTAGCTCTGGGGAGTCCTGTCTCTTTCTCCCCAAATGTATGTGGCTCCAACCAACCTGAACTGAGTTGAGGAAAAGGAAACAGATTTGGGAAGCATCATGACAGCCATGGCCATTTGTGAGTAAATTTCCCTGGGATTCTGAGACCCTGAGTTCACCCATTTTGGTGGGAGTGGTGGTGGTTTCAGACCACCCTGTTGGATTTGACAGGTGCCATTTGCAGGTGGAAGTCCAGAGTTTAAGTGGAACTTGGCAACTTGGTTTGAATTGAGCTCATTTGTGGTTCCTAGGGAACCAGGGGATATTGGAAGATGTTGGTTCTCTTGTCTGAGAAAATTTGGTTCTCGGTTGTCCCCTTTGGATTAGGAGATGCTGATTCTCAGTTGAGAATTCGGTTCTCATTTTTGGTTCCCATTTGGTCGGCCGTGGCATTTTATGTTGGGGATTCCCTACATTGTCTGGGTGTGTTTGTGAAGTTTTGTTGCAACATAGGAAAGTTCCATCTAAAAGTCTCTCGGAAGAAATTTTGGCTGAATGGTCAACTTATAGCTACAACCCTATGTGTAAAGAGAACGGCATTATCATAAACCAATATATGTGCTGGAGTGTGAGGAGAAGTGGCTGTGAAAATAAAAACCTTGAATTATAAAAAAAAAAAAGAAGGAGGAATAACTTGGAGTTAGAGAATTTTCCTAAAGTGGACAGTACAGTACTAGGTAATCCAGGAGAGGGAATATTCAGAGATCTAGACAGGTATTATGCTGAGTGCAGTGGCTGGTACCTATATTCCCAGCTACTTGGGAGGCTGAGGCAGGAGGACTGTTTGAGCCCAGTAGTCCAAGGCTGCAGTGAGCTATGATTGCACCACTGCACTCCAGCCTGGGTGACAGAACAAGACCCAATATCAAGGGGGAAAAAAAAAAAAAGACAGCCTGTTGTTTGAATCAGTGATATTCGCAGTTAGCAGGATCTGTAATGGAAGACTTGTAAGAACATATTGGACTCCTTCTCAGAGGGACTGTGATTTCGTGGTGTATCAAGACAAGGGAGCCAATTAAAGGAACCAGAAAGGAACTCAGATACCAGAAGCAGTGGCCAGGTCTCAGCAAACTGAACTCTTTCAGAACTGCAGCATAAGATCAGAACTGGAGCGTCAATAGCAATTTTACACTGGGTGTTGGGATAAAGATGGTCAGAACGGTCCTAGGAATGGATTGGGTGGAACATCCAGGTCCAAAGGGTCCAGCAATCTGGATAAGAAGGATAAAAATGGCTGGGAAGGGGAAGGAGAAAAGAACATCAGGATGTCTATAGGGGAGTGAGGCAGTTCTTCAGGCAGTTTCTTTTGTCTAATCAACTTAGAGTCACAGAAAGCACCATTTAACTTCTGAGCATTCTCTCAATGAAGGAATGATGGTCTTTAAGAATGCTTCATGTCAGTCCTGGCAACATCTCTGAGTGGTGGTAGAAAAAACAAAAACAAAAAAAAAAAGAACTATATTCCATACAGATCTCCCAGGTTTTTTCCTCCTGGCAAGAAACTCTAATATAGTGAAAGTTTCCTCCCCACACAAGCCCATGTCCTTAAAAAAACTTGCTTCCTAGTATGCAAAGAGGAATCAGACTTACTTTAAATGACATATGGATTTAATTTGAAAAAACATATTTTGCAATTACCAGATTAGGGAAATAGAATGGCATGTAGAATTGGAATTACACTAGTTGTAGAGGAAAATGACCTTCTATGAGAGTTGGATGCTGGTCAAATATCCCAGCGGTTGTTCTTGGATTTATATGCTCCCTTACTTGTCATTGATCACAACTTCTTGTTACTTATAGTAATAAGTATATTATGACTATGCCAATGCTTATACTATGATTACTTTTTCTTTCTTATACAACTTTTTGTTTTTCCTGGAGTTAATACAAGCTTTATTTTTATTTTTCACTTACATTGTTTTAATATAATTATTACTAACTCATAACCAAATTCTCCACTGAAAGTGTATTTCTTCTCAATACTGCATAGTCAGACATATTAGGTAGTCTTGTCAATTTCATCTTCTTGGAAACACCTGAGCGTCATCTGATTTTCTCCACTCTGACCTTGATTCTTCTCTAGACTAGCATCATAGCTGTCCTTCTGGAATCAAACTTCACTATTATTCTGAGTATTTACATTACTTCTTTCTGTGTTGGATCTCATTTCTAGGATCCTAAGTGTATTATTCAGCTTTTGATACTTATTTCTTTCAATAATGACTCCAAAATATCAGTAGCTTACCAAAAAAAAGATTTATTTCTCACTCTCATTAGCCATCCTGTGTGGGTTGGCTGAAGCTCTGCTCCCTGATGGCTTTTTCCCGGGACCCAGGAGCAATCTTCATCTGGGCCATTCCAGCCTTTTGGGAAAGAAAAGAACAATAATCTCTACCATTTCCACTTAAATTCATTGTTCAAAGCAAATCAATGGCCAAGGCTTGATGTAGTGGGGTAAGAAGAAAAATCCCAGTCCCTGTAGAGAGGGGCAGGAAATATTTGAAGATATCACACAATCTGCCGTGTATTCCTATTTCTTTGTTTGCTCTGGCATTTTTGGGGAGATCATGTCCCAAAAGTTTCCTGAGGAAGAGTGCATAAGAGTGAAATTTATTGAGATCATACACATCTAAAAATATCTTTTTACTCAATTGTAGTGTATTTGGGTATAAAATTCTAGATTGGAAGTCATTTTCCTCAGAATATACAAATGTTGTTCTACTATCTTCTTGATTCCAGTGTTGCTGTTGAGAAGTCCATTACGATTCTAATGCTTGTTTGTGACTTTTTTCCTTTCTGGAAGCTTATTTTTTTCCCTAGCATTCTAAAATTTCACAGTGGTATGTTATGGTGTGAATTTGTTTCTATCCATTGTGCTGGATACTTGGTAGCTACTCTAAATTTAGAAATTTATGTTCTTCATTATGGGAACTTTTCTTGAATTAAACTGTTGATAATTTCCTGCTTTTTAATAATAATTGACTTTTTGAAATTTTTCTTTTTCCTGCTTAGTTTTTCTGTCCTCCAAGTTGCCCGTTTCTTTTTTATTTTGGTCTCTATATTTTATGTTAAAGATATTTCTTAATGTCTCATGACCCCATTCCTAGGTCAGATATTCTGTTTTTCTCTCTCCAGAGACTTCTAGTCTTCTGATGGGGGAGAGAAAAAAAGTCTCTTGGCTGCATGGATTGGAGAAGCAAACTGCTTCTCAAATGGGTTTTCAAACAATCCTCCTGTTTTCAGTTCTATCTCCATCTCCAAAAGCACTAGGTGCATCAATTTCTAAATATTTTGTGGGCTCTACAATGCCAATCAGGTTGCTTCTCAGCTTTCTTGGGTTTACTCAGTCAATTACTACTCATCCATATGCTTTCTGGATTATAAAATATTGTTGTTGTGGTTCCTCTCCATTCACATTGGTCTTTTAGGTTTATGCCTGCTAAAAATCACTTTACTGTTGTTTTAGTGGATTTGCTGTGAGAGCTGAGGTAAATGCATGTGTTCATCGCCATTTTTAAGCAAAAGTATTATGACTCTCAGAACAACCAAGGAAGGTATTACTACTCCCATTTTACAAATGAGAAAAAGAGTTTAAATGACTTGCCAAGATTACATAGCATATAATGCTGGAGCTGGGGCTTGTATTCAGGTCTTCTGACTCCAAATCCAATGCTCCTTCTACCAAATTCCTGAAAAAGAAAGCTGTATAATGCAGTTGTTAAAAACACAGTCTTTGGCACCAGAGACTTGGATATGAGTCCAGGTTTTGCTTCTTGATAGCTATGTTCTTTCAACAAGTAGTTTAATCCCCCTACATTGAAAGTTCCTCATCTATAAAATGGGCACGATAACAAGAGCACAACCTCACCACACGGTTGTGAGAATTCAATTATTAATATATATAAAGTACTCAGCACAGTCTGTGGCACATAGTGAGTGCTCCCTTATTACTATAATGGAAAAATTGAAATGATAAGATGTAATAATGGTTTGCAATTTCAATTAACTGGACTATGTCCAGGGAAACTTTCAAATTAATTCTGCAGACATTTACTGAATAATTAGCATGTGCACTGTGGAATGTTTATTCTTCCTTTCTCTTCTGTTTAAACTTCTTCATGAAAATACCTTTTTAAAAAAATTTTTTTTGATGAGCAACCACTCCAAACCTAGTAGAGCTTAGCTGAGTGATTTCTGAGTAATGGTAGAAGAATTAGGCAAGGTTACAGCTTTTCTATCCACCTATATCTCATGAAATGAACAACAAAAATATATTGACAAGGCCGGGCGCGGTGGCTCACGCCTGTCATCCTAACTCTCTGGGAGGCCTAAGGCGGGCGGATTGTTTGAGCTCAGGAGTTCGAAACCAGCCTGAGCAAGAGCGAGACCCCGTCTCTACCAAAAATAGAAAGAAATTAATTGGACAGCTGAAAATATATAGAAAAAATTAGCGAGGCATGGTGGCACATGCCTGTAGTTCCAGCTACTCGGGAGGCTGAGGCAGAAGGATTGCTTGAGCCCAGGAGTTTGAGGTTGCTGTGAGCTAGCTGACGCCATGGCACTCTAGCCCGGGCAACACAGTGAGATTCTGTCTCCAAAGAAAAAAAATAAATCCTTGGACTAAGCCCAAAA